>CAJVGK010000062.1:0-110943 GCA_910950805.1 Acrocephalus scirpaceus scirpaceus
ATTTTGAAATACGCCCGAATGAAGCCTTTTAAGACTTGCTAATATATGTAGGAATGGATGTGCATGTTTTAGGACTATTTGTTGAAGAAATAGTTATAGAAAATTAACATTACATACCAAAAATCATTCAAATTTTTGTGTTTGTAACTTTACCAAATTATTGGTTGTGATTTTTCTTACTCAGCTCAGTTACTTCATATCAGCTTTTGCAATCCAATTATACACTGATCCATAGGTTATGGCCTACAACAATGGTATGAACCTTACTCTGGTAAAGCAATTGTTGCTTCACCAGGATTTGATGAAAATTTTAGAAAAGATTAAAAGAGCGGACAGAAAACTTTAGTAACTGTCCTCACAATGTAAAACAAATTCATCGTGTTTTGGAGAGGGTAAAGACAGACACTGAACACAGGTGGTGGACACACTTTTTGGATGGTCCCCTACTGCCACCAGTGTTTTTGAATAAATTGTGTCACCCTATCATTGTTCTTTTGATTTTAGTTTTGATTGGCTTTGTTTTATCGGCAGTTTTATTTTTCATGAATTGGAAAATGATGAAACAAATGACGATTGACCTCAGTCATGAATGCACACAATTTAGTTTATGTACCCCCTCCTATAGATGTACTTAGAGAAGCTGACACAAGACATACCCGTATGTAAGCCATAACCACAATTATAAATAAATCTTAGTTAGAATAAGAGATTTTGATTTGATCAGTATTCTGATTTTGTTTTAACTTGTTAAAATTTGTTTTTAATTGTTAGAATTTTATTTGATATTATTTGTTTTAATTATTTGTTTTAATTTAGTTTAAATTGAATTTTTGATTTAATTTTGATGTTATTTTTTCAACTTAGTTTTTTTTTTTTTGATTTAATTTTAATGAACTAATTTTGAACTTTATTTTGTATTTTGATTTTGTATTTTGATTTTGTTTTAATTATTTGTTTTAATCTTTTGTTTGTTTGATTTTGATTTGATGTTATTTGTTTTGATCGAGTTTAAAACTATTTGAATTTTTGATTCAATTTTAACGAATTAATATAATTATTGATTAATTTAATATGTTATTTGTTTTTATTAATTGAGTTTAAATTGTGAAAATTTTGAATTAATATAATTGTTATAATTATGAGATTAATTATATTGAATGATTAGTGCCCACCTTTTTGTTTCTTTTTCCTGCTATTTTTTTTTCTTCCCTACTGTCCTGTCTTCTACTTTTCCTGGGATATATTACCAATGAGAGATGATAGAGTCCTGAAGACATCACATCAACACTATGAATCCTGCTGCCAGACGTCAATCGTGAGCCACGGGGTGTGAGAGTCGGCCCGAAGACCCTCATTTTGTCTCACGTTTTTCGTCGTGGAGACTTTGGGGGGAAACAAGAGGGAAACCTCAAGAGCTGATGTAACTGCTACGAGAATTGCCATTCCTGGCTAGATGTGTTTGCTTAGGAACTGAGTTCCCGGACAGACATCCTGCTGAAACAATGGCAGTCGCAGCACGCTACACTGCCCCTGCATTCTGTACCACCTGTGCCTGAGGTGTAGCAGGACAGCTTGCCTGTCCGTTCTCCCCCTCCCTCGCATTGTGCATGGGCCTGGACTCCATCACGGGACTTCTCCCCCCTCTCCTTGTGCATTGGGCCTAGACTCACGAGATTTCTCCCCCACTCTGGAGAACTATATATTCTGCCTCAGAAGAGACCCCTTTTGAGGACCTCCCCACAGAGACGAAGATCTATCAGCCCCACGAGGGTTCTGCGAAGACAAATCTATTAGCGGCGCGCTACGAGGATTTGCCAAGGCGGACCTATTGGACTGCTGCGAGGACTTCGTCTCTCTCTGTGGTAATTATATCCTATCTGTCCTATCTCTCTTTTCTCTCTTGCTTTTATCTATATAGCTTTCTCTCTCCCATTTCTTTCTCTTGTTATTGCATATCATTTTTGTTGGGTACATTGAATAAAGTATATCAGCTTTGGTGGGTACATTGATATTGAATAAAGTTACTGATTTTGATTAACAGCATTTTTGGCCTCTTTTGTACTCTAAGAAACTAAATACGAACTTAGTTCACTTTGAACGGGTCGTAACACCAGTAACCCTTCCCAATCAAGCCCTATTAATTGGTAGACCTGGTGTCCCTAAATCACCATTGACTTTAATTGGGTAGACCTGGTGTTTCAAAATTTCTATTGAGATTGAGGTAATCTCTATTTAATTGGGGTAGACCTGGTGTCTTTAAATCTCCCTTGACTTTAATACGGTAGATCAGGTGTCCCTAAATCCCTATTGCCTTTATTGGGGTAGACCTGGTTTTACTTTTCCATCCATTCATTTCAAGGGGTAGACCTGATGTCCCAATATTTGGAGGTTAAGACCACCAATTTCAAGGTTGTAAATTCTCAATTTTTGGTGGGAAAATGCCCCAAATTTTGTTCTTTTTCCCCCACAGGTGAATCTGGAGTGCCCGACGCTGAGGGCAATGCAGGACAGCTCTGCTCTGGCCAGGCCCTGGTGCTCAGGGGAGGGAACCCACGCCCCAGCCACACCTGGGTATCCTCAGCCCTGAAGGAAGGAGGGCAGGGCCAGAGTGGGCATGGCTTGTGGGTAGCGGGCATGGCCACCACACACCTGGCACACCTTGACAGGTGACATCAGCTCTGCCACCTCCCTGCCCTGCCTAGTGACTGCCCCCCTACCTGGAGGTCACCTGGAAGTCTGACTCTGCCCCTGCTAGGTGATGCTGAAACCTGGTGATGCCATGGCCACTCTGACCCCACCCATTTCTTACCACACACTTTCCTCACCTGGCCACACACTTTTCACTCCCAAGTGAGGCTGAGGCTTGGTGGCAGGAGCCAATCATGGAGCAGGAGCTGTTCTGGTGATCCACGTCCTTTTTCACAACCCACACCCCCTCGCCTAAGCCACACCCACATTGAGCTGCCCATCATCCCTATGTGGGCTAAGCCACGCCCCCTTCAACAAGCTCCACCACATTGGTTAAGCCACGCCCCTTGTGCAAAGCCAAACCCCTTTCCTTAAGCCACGCCCCCCTTATCTGCCATTTGTCTATGGCGTTTAGCCACGCCCACCATGCCTTATGTTGTGAAGACCCACCCCTTTCTGCCCAAGCCACGCCTTATCACAGCAGTTGGCCCCGCCCCCAGCAGAGCTGGGCGTGGCTGAGGCTCAGGTGTCTTAAAATTGGGGTTTGGAATGCAGATATGGTGTGGGCTTTTCCTGTTGGTTGTAGTTCTTGATCCTGGTTTATTCCATGAAAACCCTATAGCCTGGCTGGCTTAGCTTGAACACCTGCACAGATGGAGAGATGGCCTCCCACCCTCCCCTCTGTGTAGCTGAGATGGGCAAAAGGAGAGAGCAATTTCTTTTTCTGCTATCCAATCCAGCAGGAAGCTGACAGGGTTACCCCAGAGCTGCAGAGAAGGCTCTGTGGGATGAGCACATGACCTTCTTGAAGCTGTGTGCTCACCCCGAGGCCTGCACAGAGGGGTTTCTCTGGGTGCCTCAGCCTTTTTGGCGCTGCCTCTTGCACCATTCTGGCCGTGCTGGCACAGCACTCACTGCTTGCCCAGCGTCCCTGTCACCTGCACTGTCCCTGTTCCTGACCTCTACACGCTGGCAGGAGCAGTGCCCATGCAATGGGATGGAGTGAGACTTGGAAAGAATCCTCTGCAGTTGCCATGAGTTTTAACAGATGTACAACCTCTGCTGTCCTGGCAAGTGTTTCCTGGCAGCCTGCAGTGCAGCCTCCAATCCCTGGGAGTTCACAGGGTGCACTCTGCACTCCAGCACCCATTAATGCATGCAGGGAGTGAAGTGCTTTTCCTGTCATTCCCGCCTAAAATTGGATGGGTTTGAGATTGAATGTTCAGCTTAGGCAAGTTTTGTCCTCATCATGGAAGTGCAGTTATGTGCACTAAGGAAACCTTCTTAGTGCTACACTCTCCATTCCTGCTTTCAGCCGCAACGTCCACAGCCTCTTTCTGGAACATCCTCTCCTTAATTTCCTTCTGCTGCCCTGACTGCAGGAAGGGCTTCAAGCACAACTCCACCCTCGTCAGGCACCGGCACATCCACACTGGAGAGAGGCCCTACGAGTGTCCCCAGTGTGGGAAGAGCTTTTCCAGGAGCTCTCACTTGACCAGACACCAACAGAGGCACCAGTAAGGGAAGCCCTGCGAGTGCCCCGACTGTGGGAAGAGCTTCGTGCTCTGTTCCAACTCCATCCCCATTGGAGGACCCTGGTGACCCACATTCCCAGTGATCCAGTTTGGGAAGACACCTGGCTGGGGGTCTCCATGTCCTCATGGACCCCCATAGGCACCTGGAAGAATTCTGGGATGGAATATCCGTCAAGACTTTGATCAACACTGGAAACTCATTGGGAAGAGCTGATTTGTTGATGTTATAGCCCAAAAAATCTCATCTGCTCTGTCCAATTTTTCTTCATGTGGCATCAAGCAATGCTGGGTGATCTTGGAGATCTTTTCCCACCTGAATAATTTCCATGTTTATCCCATCAAAACACCCACAACTGGGGTAAAAATAAAGAAATGAAGCAAAGAGATCAAAAGCTGAATCATTTTACTGGGATTTGAGTGTCAATTTGGGGTTCAGGTGAATATTCAGGAGGATTTAGATGTTCTGGAATCACCCAAGCCAAGGGACATGGCTGTGATCTTGTAGTTGTTCCAGCAGAATGTGTCCACCTGAGCCCATCTGTTCTCCAGGAATTCCAGTTGTCTGTCCCAGTCCCTGGCTTGGGTCTTCCCATCTAGAGTGTCCCTCTCAAAGTGCCCAAGTCGCTGCTGAAGTGCCCGAGATGCTCCTGGCTGTGGATGTTCCTGTGCACCAACTCACCTGGTCAGTGCCTTGGAGGGCTGAGCTGGGTTTAGGGACTCCTGGAGGAACTGAGAGAGGTTTTTGTGGCTCTTGGGGGAATTTGTGCTGGGAGGGAGTTGAGAGCCTTCTGGGGGGATTGTGAGGAGTTTTGGGTCCTGGCAGGGCTGTGTGTCTTGATAGAATTTGGGTGGGTCTTGGGAGAGATGGGAAGGGGTTTTGTGGGTTTTGGGGCCATTTCTCTGCAGGAGTGGTTGTGGGTGTCCTGGGCAAGAGCTCTTTGGTGGTTTGAGATGTCCAAGTGGCTGTGGGGCTGGAGGGGTTTTGGGCAGTTGTGTCTCCCCCAGACCCCAAAGCTGCCACCAGACTGCGCCTCAGAAATGCTGCTGGGCTTTGGGGGCTCCATGTTTGGGTTCATCCTCCTGGTGCTGCAGGAGAAGGTGAGGGGATCCCCAGGGGCCGTATGTGTCCCCCCCAGAGTGTGACCCTCCATGCCAGTGTCACCCCTTTTCCCTCCCCACAGGGCTCCTGCCCCAGCTCCTGCTGCCCCCAGGAGGGAATTTGGGGAGGGGGCAGAGGGTGCGCAGCCCCCCGGGGGATGACCCCGCCCCAGCCCCTTTGTTCAGCACCAAGCTGGGCTTGGGGCCGCAGCAGGAAGAGCCCCAGGGGAAGCAGATCCTGCAGGTGGGACAGGGCTTGGGCTCAGGGCAAGGTCCTGCCCTGCACACCTGGCTCAGGTGTGACCCTGCCCCGGGAAGGGAGCGGGACATTCCCATCCCCACGGATCAGGGCTGGGAGCAGCACTTGGAGCACGGACATGGAAATACTGGGAGCAACTGGGACCACACTGAGGGCTACTGGGAGTGACTGGGAATGATGGGTGTGTGCTGGAGGTAACTGGGATATACTGGGAATGAGTAAGATCATGCTGGGGGCAACTGGAACCATTCTGGGGACACTGGGGTGACTGGGAATGAGCATGCTGGGGGCAACTGGGATATACTGGGAGTGTCTGGAATGATACTGCAGGGACAACACTTGGAACAACTGGGACCATGTTGGGACAACTGGGAGCAACTGGGTGCTCCATCCCTGCACAGGGTATAGAAGAGGGCAGAACCAGAGGCCATCAGGGCTTCACAGGGAGCTTTGGGTGTTCCTAAGGGCAAATGAAGCAGCAGCATGGTGGCCAAGACTCAGACACACAATTGTGCCAGTGCCCTGAGCGCTGTAGGGCATTGCCAGGATCCCAGGTGGAGTTGTGGTCTCCACAGCTAAGGAATCGCAGCCCCTGCCTCAGAGCCAGTCAAAAAGCCAACACCAAGGGAGACCAGAGGGAGGACACCCTTCCAGTCTCTCTTGGGCATGGCCGCAAACCAGCCCCTGCTTCTCCTGCCTCCGCCTGTGTTTGGGCTGTGCCGATGGCAGCACCAGCCAGGTTGTGCTCTGTGTTCCAAAGGCTGTTGAGAGCGGGCATGAGAAGTGCTGTGTGCACAGCAGAGAGTCCTGGAAGGTGCTGGCAAGAGTGTCCTGTGGGAGCAGGGCTCTGGTCTCTGGCTGGGAACAGCCTGGTTTTGCTGCCGCGACCGCAGGCAGGACTTGAGGCAGGTGAGGAGGCAGCGGGCAGCTTGTGTTTGTAGAGGGCCTGGGGCTGCACGTCTGAACCTCCAGCTGGGAACACACTTGGGGGAATACGAGCGAGAGCTGGAGTGCCTGTCCTGAAAGGACCAGAAGTAATTCAGCCTTGCCCGTCTTTTTTTAAGAGTGCGTTCCCCAGGAAAGCTTCACATTTGGGGAAACACCTTTGGAGAAAGGGGCTTGCTTCTCAAGGAAAGTGCATTCCAAGGAGCTCCCAGTGAGGTAGGTGCAAGTGTCTCCCTTTGGCTCTCTGTGGTCCTTTCAGTCCTTGAGGCCCCTTGCACTTGGCAGAGGGGCAGGGCAAGGGAGCAGGCTGTGAAGAGCAGGTTGGGCATCCACCTGGACCTGCAGAGACCAACCCAAGCAGCTGCAGCAGGGTGTGTTACCCCCCTTTGGACAGAGGTGTGAGCAGGAGCAGCTCTGTCCATCTGTGTGCCCCAAAGCTCTCTTTGAGACCTGTGAATTCAAAGACCTTTAGGCACACACGTTTCACATCTCACCTGTCTGCTGTGTTTCAGCTCTTGGCAATATGCATTTGCCTTTTGCTTGCTGGAAGCTGCTCTGGCCCAGGGCCAGCACAGAGCTGGGCTGTGTGGGCCAGGATGCATGGAGAGAGACTCGGCTCATCTTGGTGTCTCCCTGGCCTCAGGAAAGACTTGGAAGTTTTGCCTCCCAAGGCATCCTGCTCATTGACTCTTCCTGTGCATCTTGGAGAGAACAAGATAGGCATTTCTGGCAGCTTGGCACTAGCAGGCCTTAAAATGGAGGCATGTTCTGGATCGAGCCCAGCTGAGATACCCTCAGAGGAGCTCAGCGCTCTTTGCTCTTCTCTGCTGACACGTGAGTGTCTGTCTGGTTTTGGGATGACCCTGGCTGAGTGGGGCGTGCTACATGGACATGACACAGCCACTCTTGTCCCACTGGGTCCCAGCAGTGCCTCGCAGCAGTCCTGCATCCACGTCAGGATGCAGGCCAAGAGAAGTCCTGGAAGCTGAGGCAGCTGAATTTAGGCTGGCACGGGTACCTACAGGTCAAGGCCAACAGTTTTCCCTCAGGACACAGCAGTGCTGAGGGCTCTCCCCAGAGCTGCCTGATGCCACCCACTCCTTGCGGCACCAGTGTCTTTCCTGTGGAATGTTCTACCTCCCCTGAGAGCAAAGAGGGAGCTGGAGAAAGAGCTTGCCAGGCTGCTCTCCATCCTTTACCAGCAGTCCTGGCTAAGTGCAGAAGTCCGAGCTGAGCACAATTGTGCCAATGTGACAGCTGTGCACAGGCAGCGTCAGTGGGAAGGATGATCTAGGAACCCTAGGCCTGGCAGCCTGAGCTTGCTACTGGGGAAGGCCTTGGAGCAGATCCCCCTGAGTGCCATCCCACGGCACGGGCAGGGAACCAGGGGGTCTGCTGGAGGGTGGGAAAGCTCCTTGGAGAGATGGGAACAGCTGGGGCTACTGGTGGCATGTGGAGGGCTTCTGTGCAGGTGTTTAGGGGGTGCTGGTGTTGGCGGGTGTGTTGGGGAAGGAGCTGTCTGGAAGGTGAGAGGTCTAGGCTGGAACTGGAGTCACTTTGAAGGCAGCATCTGTGGTTTGGCACAGCTTTGCTTATGGAGGCCAGAAGGAGTATTTGACTTTTGCTGTTAGTGGTCCTGATTCTCCTGCTGGGAAGAAGAGGGGAGAGCTGTGCTTTACCGGCCACTTACATATCTGTACCAGGGAGAAGATTGCCATCTACTCATTTGTTTGGGGTACTTCTGTAACACGGAGTGGACTTTCATTCCTTGAGAGCTTTTATTCCTTAAGAGAATTAGATATTATCATCCCTTCATAGAGAACCATTTGCAAACCAAAGAATGGCCTTTTTTTTGCCTCTGTGAAGTGTTATGTTTTGTAAAGTGACACTCAATGGATGACATTAAGGCAAATGAGTTGCTGCTTTGCGATGGGAAGCAAACTTCCAAATCTTTGACATTCTCAGGCCATACCAATTAATTTGGGAAGTCTGCATCTTTTTGGAAGTACTTGACTTGAGCAATGGGAAGTAAAACTTTCCTGAATTGAGGATTTTTAAGTGCCAGATTCTTCTGTCCCTTCACAGCAAAGATGTTTTTGTGCCGCAGGAAATGACTTCTTTGAGAAAAGAATTGCAGCTTGGTGTTGCTTTCTCCCCCCCTGCTCTTTTCAGGCCAGGCCAGCAGCTGCAGTGGGGCTGGGGGCAACATATCCATGGGTCCCGGGAGGTAGGGCAGGTACAAAAGCCTTACCGGACTTTCTGGGGAGCCGTCTCTGGTTGTGCCAGCTAATGGCAGCGTGCAGGCAGGCAAGACACCACACAGCTTCTGAGGGTGCTGATCAGATGAGCTTTATTCGGGGTCCCACACCGGGGGAGTGCAGCTTGGCTCCCAAAGGAGAGGCAAGAGGCAAGAAGGCCAAGGCCACAGCCAGGCCCAGGCCAGGCCCGGGCCCAGAGCCAGGCCCCAGCCAGAGGCAGAGGCAGAGAGGGCCAAGGCCAGAGCCAGAGAGCAGAGACAGAGCAAAACCTCCTGGTTCAGCCTAATGAGAGAGGTCCCACCAGGGGGCAGATCTAAGGCTTGGACCAATGGGATACTGATAGGGGAGGAGAACACAGCTTAGGAACTAATGGGAACAGAAGGTAGGAAGGATTGGGTAAGCCATTGAGAGAGGATGAGGTGATGGACAGGGGTTACAATGAACACATTCTGGCGAGAGATTACAACTTACACATTTTGGGGGGAAATAGAACAATCATTTAAGAAAGATGAATCACCACAGCTCAGAGTAAGAGCTTCTGACAGAGACCAAGAGTTGCCAGCACTTGCTCCAGGTGCTCCTGCCAACAGCCCCTGGAGGAGGGAGCACAGCCCCCAGTACATGTTGGCTTTGGCTCCCTCTGGCAGAGAAGCCCCCCGGGGCACAGGTCTCTGTGGCTGGAGATGAAACCAGCACTGCCAGGGCTCAGGAGGTGGCAGGTCTGCTTGGGTGGGGACTCTGCCACACCTGCTGATGTCAGTGCTCCCCGGGCCCCAGGGCTCAGAGCAGCATTGGTGCCCTGGCCCACACGTTCCTTGTCTGTGTCACACCCGTGGGTTTAGGATGGCCACCAGTCAGGACGTGTCCCAGGGGGGCTCTGCCAGCTTCTGTGGAAGGCCCCGTGCCCTTCCTGCTGCGGCTGCGCCGGCAGCCCTGGGGGCTCCTTCTGCTGCCCTGAGCCCGCAGAGCAGGGCAGCGTTTGCTGATGGTTTCAGCCATTCCTAAAGATCCCATCGGGCTGTCTGAGACACTTGGGGTGAGGGATTCCTTCCAACCTGGGCCGCTTTGGGTGGGCTGGGGGCTGTCCCAGGGCAGGTGGCAGTGTGTGCAGGGGCCGTTTGTGGAACGTTGGAGCTTGGTCACCATGTCCATGGAATGGACAGGATGCCAAGGGACCCTTTGTGACACGCGGTGACCTAGGTGCTGCTGGTGACACTGCTACCCACAGTGCTTGGAGCACGCGACGGGACAGGACGTGCCAGAGTGGTGCTGAGAGGAGCCCCCCCACAGCACACTCGTTCGTGTCCGACCCAGAGCTTTTCCAAGGCGCTATTCCTGCAGCTGACCTCGCGGCCAGACTGCAGGACTTGGTGACTCGCAGCTTTTCCGAGTCATCTCCTATCCCTGTGGCCTGTGCCTTCCAGGCCAGCCCGTGGGATTGGGTGACCTGAACCTTTTACAAGGAATCTCCTGTCATTGTGGCAGGAGCCCTCAAGACCAGAGTGCAGGACTTGCTGTCCTGCAGCCTTCCTGAGGCATCTCTGTAGCAGGTGCCATCAAGGCACAACTGCACCACTTGTTGACTCTGAGCTCTCCTGAGGCATCTCTCTAGAAGGTGCCCTCGAGGCCAGACTGTGCCATGGCGGGCAGATTTCTCAGCCTCTTCAAAGTCTGCAGGGGGAAAAAAAAGAAAGGCCCTGGAGCTGCCCCAGCACAACAGCCTGAAGAGCCGGAGCAGTTCCAGCCACTGCAGGACGGTGAGTGGCAGAGCTTGGTCACCAGGCTAATGACAGCAGCCAGATTGCCCCATCCCATCCCATCCCATCCCATCCCATCCCATCCCATCCCATCCCATCCCATCCTATCCCATCCCATCCTGTCCCATCCCATCCTGTCCCATCCCCTGCTGTCATGTCCCGTCCCTTCCAATGTCAACATACCCCTGGACAGGATGGAAGAGGGGCTGGGGCTGCCCCCCACACTGGCCGTGCTCCATCCCCTGGGGCATCCCGGGGCTGTCCCTGCCTGGGGAGAGCAGGGCTGGGCTCTGTTCTCCAGCCTCTCCTGCAGCCCCTCAGCTCTGGCTGTGCTCGCTCTTTGCCAGATGCAGCCACGGAACGTACGGCAGAGCAGAAGCCCGCCCGTGGCCGCTTCCACAGAACACTGAAGGTACCTGCAGCCATCCCCACCCGGGCTGGGCCTGCTGTCACTGCTCGGCCGAGCACTGTGCTTAGAGCACTCCATGGAACATCCCTGGCATCCCTGTCCTTTGCTTTCCTGCAGATGTTCCGGAAGTTGGTGCCCATTCGGCGTAGAAAGACCAGCACGGCAGCAACTGAGGGCACAGCCGAGCCTGACTGCGGGCTGACCGAGCTCCGGGCAGAGCCTGATGTCAGCCCAGGTTTGGCTGAGCCCTCACAAGACTCAGACACTGCAGTGAATGACGACAGGGCAAGGGCAGTGACTGAGGACGTGGCCATCAGAGACGCCGAACCCAGAGAGACTCAGGGCACCGCAAATATGGGCACCGTGCACACTGCCATGATTCATGCTCCCCCTGCAGATCTTCCCAAGGAGAATGCTGTCTCTGCTCAGCAGCAGGTAAGCAGCCTGGGGCCAGGGCTCGAGGCCTGCCAGGATCATGTGTCCCCTCCAACCACGGCCACTGGGCCCCGTCAGCCTTTGAGGCCAGCACAGTGTGGCGGGAAGGGAGGCACTTCTTGGGGAAAGCTGGGGAAGTTGCTCCCTTGGACAGCACTCCAGGTCTTCCCCATGCCTCCTGCAGGTGCCAGACATTGTCAGGAGCATTCACCAGAGTCTGGCATCCCGTGTAAATGTGGATGCCAGGCTGCGCATGAACATTGTGAGCCTGGCTGAAGAACACCCAGCTGACGTGGTGCTGACCCTCCTGCGCTGTGCCCCAACGTGTGACAGGTACGGGCCCCACCTGCCTTGAGAGCTCAGGGCTCTCCAGCCTTTAGGGCCATTGCCCTGCACAGCCTGTGCAATGGGGTCTGCTAGACAGGCAGAGAGGTCCAGGACCCTCGGGTCCCTCTGTTTCCCAAGCCTGCTGCCATGCTCCCTCCCCGCCCTTCAGGGCACCGGGGCTCTGTCACCTGAGCCCCCACTGCTGCACAGGGCATGCTGCTGTGACTGAGACAGCCCTGACACAGAGCTCTGATCCCACAGAGCTGCTGCAATGATGTGGACAGCCATAGGCTCGTCGGGGCCCACAGTGGAGAAGGTGCTGCCAACACTGGTCTGTGTAATGGAGCACTGGCCATTATACAGGATGAGCACGTCGGATGGGGACAACAAGGACGTTTTTGCCCTGGCTGTGAGTTTCTGGGCCTTTGCTCGCCCCCAGGTCGCCTCTCCAGCAGCTCTCCATCCTCTCCCTGCCTCAGGCGCTGGGCTGAAACCTGGGCTAGGGGCAGGCTCAGGGGGCACCAGGCCTGCGGCTCCCCCCAAGTCTCCCCTGAGGCCCTGCCACACGGACACCTCAGCACTGAGCACTGTCTCTGGCTGCTTCTTTTGCAGGCAACTCTGGCGCTCTGGGTGATTGTCCAGGTGCCTCAGTGCTACAAGGCGATGCACCTTTATTTAGCCCGCCTGTTTGTGGCTCTGCTCTTCAACGTTGTCCTCAGCACACAGCAGATGCCACCAGAGGAAGTTGAGAACTTCTGGAGAGCGTGCCAGGAGGCGCAGCGCCTTCCGGAGGAACAGTGCCTTCCCAGCAACCCCAACAGGTCCCAGTGCTCCTGTCCTTCCCATGCCCTTGTGGCCAGCACCAGTGCTCCCAGTGTGACCTGGGCTTTGCTGTGCACACAGGTTTGCAGTGCAGGCCATGAAGGCTCTGCTCTGCCGCATGAGGTGTGACAAAGCGGTGATGGCAATGGAGCGCAAGCGCGGCTGGGACACGCTGCTGTGTGCTGATACCCAGCACTATGCCGTGGGTCTGCTGGCCAGGTGAGAGCCCCTTCTCCCCTCTGCCCCTGGCAATTGTGCCCTGTGCCCGGGGTGCCCCACACAGTCTCTGTGGTCCTGGGCCTGAGGGCCTTGTCACTGAGGGATGGCTGAGCAGAATGGAAAAGGCTGGGAGAGGAGGGTGCCCAGAATGGGCTGCCTTGCAAAGCACTCACATCCCTTCTATGGATGCTGAGGAAAGATCACACCTCTGTAAGTCAGTTCTGGGAAAAGTTTTCCCCTCCCACCTCAGGGTCTTGGTGTCTTTTTCCTCCTGTCAGGGAGATGCGTGGTGACTTGATCCCCTTGTGTTCCCACATCGCACTCCACCTGCTCCAGCTGCTCAAGACAGAGGAGCCATGCTGGGATCTCCCCTTCCTGGCATTCCTTGTGGAGGTGAGCCTGATGGCCAGCCCCAGCTTGCTGAGCTGTCTCCCAGCTCTCTGCCCTCTCTCTGACAGCCGCAGCTGCCTGGGACGGTGCCCGCACCCTGTGCTGCTGCCTGGGCCTGGCCCTGTGCGGTTCTGGGCTCCTGCCAGCCAGGTCCCCTGTCACTGCCTGTGCCTTTCAGGTCCTCGAGTGCCTGCACTTGAAAGAATGCGGTGGCAGCATCCTGAAGGTCATGTCGAGGTACCTGCACAGCAAGTGCAGGCAGAGGTGTTGCTTGGCACTCCGAGGCCTCGTGGTGCTCAGCAAGGATCCCTCGATGGTGAGAAGGTGGCAGTGGCTGAAGCTGCACTGGGGAAAGCAGCCCTTTGGGCTGGCTGGGCTTCAGGAGCTGAGGCAGCTGCTCCCAGCTCTCCTGCCTCCCGGCTCAGCTGCCTGAGTGCTTTGGGACAGGCCTTTGGGCTCTGGGCCCTGCAGCAGCAGGGAGGGGTTGCACTGCCAGGACAGTGTTAGTGGTGCAGCCGTTCATGGCTCCCAGCCACAGCCTTGTGTTCCATACAGGCCAGACCTATACGCAGCATGTCTCAACGCCTTCTGGAGCTGTTGAGGGATGAAGACGGAGAGGTGGTCAGAAAGGCCCTCTCTGTGTTCATGAATGTGCTCAAAAACAAAGACCACCCCATATCCAGCACCGCCGCCCCAAAGCTTGCTGAACCTCTCCTGCAACTTTTTGAAAATGTAAGGCTCTGTGCCCCCCGCCACGGGCACTGGCTGCTGCCTGGAAATCTTGTGCTCGGTGGATTGTCACGCCTTTCCCCATGTGGGCTGGAGAATTTGGTGCTTAGAGCTTTTCCTCTTCCTTTCCTCCAGGACAACAGCCATGTGCAGGTGCTCTCTGTTCAACTCCTTCACAAAGTGATGGAGTTGGTGGTGGACGAGGGGGAAAAGGCTCTGGAGAGAATTGTGAGCCAGAGCCTGCTCCCACTCTTGTTCCACTGCCATGATGAGAACCAGCGCATGGTGAAGGTGAGGATTTGTGTGATGCTGCTGCATCACTGGGAGGGGGCTCAGCTGCCTCCTGCCCTGGCACCTGCTGGGCTGCAGCCTCCCACTGGCCTTGGCACAGGGACGAGTGTGCTGTGCCCTGGGCTGCGGTGCCATCTCTGCTTCTCTGCTGCTCTCCAGGCCTCTCGGGAAGCGCTGCATTTTGCAGCAGGGCTTTTGCACAAGGCGGATCTCCAGAAGGCGCTGAAGACAGAGCAGCCTCTGACAACTGTTGAGCATCTGGTAAGGACGGCCTGGAGACACCCCAGCCTCAGCCCCGACAAGCCCCAGCCCCCGGTGCCCTGTGTGTGGGGCTGGCAGCTGTGGCCCCTGCCCAGTGCAGCACCCAGGGGTGCCAGCCTGCGCCCCACACGCCGCTCCCTTCCCTGGGCCGTGCAGGCTCTGCTCCAGGCTCCTGTGGCCCTGATGGGGCCAGGTGCTGTTGGAGCCCAGCCCAGCAGGGCTGCGGGGTAGAACCACAGCTCCCCGGGCAGCACCCGGCCCTCTGCCCCCTCCAGAGCCCGGCGCCAGCGGCTGCTGGCCGGGCCTCAGGACTGTGCGTGAAGGGCAGGCCGGGGCTGGGTGCAGAGAGCACCCGGCCGAGGGGCTGAGCCCAGACCAAGCCTTCCCTCCTGCCCCTCTCTCCAGCTGGCAGAGGACGAGAGCCGAGCAGCGGAGTACCTGCGCCAGGCTCTCCAGTACGTGGACAGCCCACAGGAGCCCCTGCGAGAGGCGGCCATCAGCTTCATGGGTGAGCCACGAGCCCGGGCTCCGTCCCCGGCCCGCCGCAGCTCGGCCCCAGCCCCGGCTGCTGCCCCTGGCAGCGCCCTCCGGGCCCGGCGCTGTGGAGCCCCGCCTGCCCTCGGGGCTGCTGCCGCCCCTCGCTGCCAGGGTCCAGGCTGAGCCCTGCCGGGGCAGGGGGCCGTGTGGCCACAGGGCTGGCAGTGCCGTCGGCAGGGAGCTGAGACAGGTTCTGTGTTCCCAGGGACCGCCGGGCTGTTCCTGATGAGCAGAAGGCAGAGCTCCAGGCCCACAGTGAGGCGTGAGTGAGGGCAGCGGGCTGGCAGCAGGGGCTGGCAGGGGAAGCTGCGATGCCTGGGCAGGGAGCTGCAATCCCTGCTGTGCCTGCCAAGGGCTTTGCTCCTTGTGTGGATGAGGGGTGGTTTTGAGCAGAGCACAGAGATTTCAGGGGTGTGGGTCGGGGGATTTGTGGCCAGCACCTTCTGGCTTATTCCATTGTCTCCTGCTCCCTCCTGGCCATGGCGAGAGCTGGGTGGGATGGCCCTGGCTGGAATGTCTCCTTGGGTTCCTTCAGATCTGGGATCTGTCTGTGGCTCTTCCAGCCCTTCAGGGCCTGAAAAGAGACAACAGCCCTTGCCAATCAAACATAGTAGTTCAACAGATATTCAACAAAATATCTGCAGAACTGTGTTTATTCGGAAGAAGATTTATTGCTCCTTAAACTCCTGAAGATACCGTGGAGGAGGAGACCACCTAGAGAGCAGAGGAGACCAGCTGGAGCTCCAGGCACAGCAGATGATTGGCACAGCTGAGCCTGTGGGAAGCTCCCATAGCTCTTGCCTTCTCCCTCCCTGTGGACAGCTCCCGCTCACAGCCCTTCAGACCCTGCCCATCCCCTTTCTTCCCTCCCAGTTCATCCCTTTGCTTCGCATTAGTTAATAAACACTTTGGCTTCTTCGCTTTACCTGCATCTCTGTGGAGCTGAAGCGGCGCAAATGCGGAGCTCTGGCACACACGGGCCCCTGCTGCCGTTCTCTCCTGCACTCTGTTTTGTGCAGAGACACACAGGAATGAGGGCAATTCAGGCTGGAAAGGTTCAGTTTCACAACATTGTGGAATTAAATATCTTGCTGAACACTCTGAAGGCCAGTAGTGGGACCAGGAGCCTGTGTGTCAAGGACCAAAGTTATCTCTAAGGCCCTGCCATATTTGGTCTGCTCTTGTGCATGTCGACAAGATTTTAGCAGCTTTTCCCTCCTCTACACTGCAGGAATTCATGGATCTGGTGGATAGGGAATGCTCATCCCAAATTTTCTGCCCATTTGTCTAGGAACATTCCAATGACAGTGCTGATGCAGCTTGTGCTGATTCAGTCTCCTGAGGTTTTTTGTGATGTTTTTGGGGGATTTCAGTGGGCTGGGAACCGGGGAAGAGTGGCAGGACACAATCGGGATCTAGAAAAATCCCGTATAGCACAGGAAATGAGAATGCAGTGGAAACAAGCACACAGGAACTGGAAAAGAAAGAATTTTCAAGAAGCAAAAATAGAGAAAAATCACAGGAAAAATAAGGATAAAATTCCAAACAAATCCACTGTGAGAGAATAACTTGGAGGTGGAATAGGAGAAATTCCAACACAACGGGGTACAAGGGCCTGGGAGGGATCAATTTTTTGGTTTTCTTTGGAAACTTTTTAGGTTTATTTTAAATTTCATTGGATTTTTTTCCAAGAAAATCCCTCTTCCTTTCTGACTCGACTGGAAGTCGCCTCCTGTTCATACACTGCTGGTTTTTCCCATTGTCATCCCTGAATATTCTTAGAAACTCATATAAAATTGTGAAAATGATGATAGACTGTGGCCTTTTATCATTCCCTTTACTTGAGATGCAATTGCAGTGAAAAGAAGAGAAAAAAAAATTGATAAAAAAAGGGGGAAAAAAAGAAAAATCAGGATTTTACCATGTATCAGTGCCTGGCTTTTTGTTATAAAGCTTTGTTTGTCTAGTGCTCTTTTTGCTGTAAAATAGATTGTAAGACACCTTGAGTAGGTTAAAAAAGGATTAAAAAATGAAATTGAAATAAAACAAAAACTACATTTGGCTTATTTTTCACAGGAGGAAGCCTTTTATATAACAGAAAAAAAATTTAAAGTATTTTAAAAAGGAGGAATAATAAAATAATAATAATAATAATAATAATAATAATAATAATAATAATAATAATAATAATAATAAATTGTCAAGATCCTGAGTATTTCTTCTTTGTAGATTTTTTGCAGAGTAAAATTTGGTATTTTATTTTACTACTTAAAAGATGGTTTTTTGCCATGTGTTATCCTGAAGATGAAAACTGCTTGGGTTAATTGGGTTTTTTGGGTTTTTTTCCCTTGACCTGGCAGGAGTTTTTCTGGTGGAAAATTAAAAGGCATTGAAAATTTAAAAAAGAAAAACGGGGGCAAAAAGAAGAAAAAAAGGGGGGGAGGGAAAGCAGAGAAAATTTTTTTTAAAAAGCTGAAAATTTGATAAAAAATATATTAAAAAAACAATAACAAAAGCAAAAAAAGAAAGTTACACTTTGTATCCAATATGCACCTGACTGCCTTGATTTTTCCATGTTTTTTGGTGTATTCCTGAGTTGTAGAGTTGCCTGGATGTGATGTTGAGCTTGTTGGAGATTGCGGAGCCGCCGGAGCCATTCCCAGTTTTCCTTCTGACCTGTAGTATCCAATGCCATCAAGTACATGTCCATTCTGTAGCAATAAATGTGCCATTTTTCTAAGTTCTTGACACCCAGAATGATGTTATTCCATGGGAGCTTGGGAGAGGAACTGGAGGATTCTAAATTCCTGATGCCTGGAATGGCATTATTCCATGGAAATTTGGGCAGGGAATGGGAGGATTTGATACTCCTGACACCAGGAATGCCATTATTCCATGGTTTTGGTGGGAATTTGGGAGGGGAATGGGAGGATTCAAAATTCCCAACAGAATGTTGCTATTCTGTGAGGATCTAGGAGGGGAATTGGAGGATTAAATTCCTAGTGCCAAGAATGCCATTATTCCATGGGAGTTTGGGAGGAGAGCTGGAAGATTCTAAATTTCTGACACTTGGAGTGTCATTATTCCATGTGAAATCTTGGAGAAGAGCTGAAGGAGTCAAAATCCCTGACACCAGGAATGCCAAATTCCATGGTTTTGGTGGGAATGTGGGAGGGGAACTGGAGGATTCAAAATTCCCAATGCCCGGAATACCATTATTCCATGGGAATTTGGGAAGGGAACTGGAGGATTTGAAATTCCCAACGCCAGGAATGCCATTATTCCATGATTTGGGTGGGACTTTGGGAGGGGAACTGGAGGATTCAAAATTCCTGACAACCCAGAATGTCGTTATTCCATGCAAAATTTGGAAGGGCAGCTGGAAGATTCCAAATCCCTGATGCCAGGAATGCCAAATTCCATGGTTTTGGTGGGAATATGGGAAGGGAACTGGAGGATTCTGAATTCCCAGTGCCCAGAATGCCAAATTCCATGGGTTTGGTGCGAATTTGTGAGGGGAACTGGAGGATTACAAGTTCCCAATGTCTGAAATGCCGTTATTCCATGGTTTTGGTGGATTGGATCTGAGGGTGATCCAGCTGATCCGTTGTCTTCTGCTCCCTCCTGGGCCTTGCCCTTGAGAACTGAGTTGTGGATGCTGCTATGGATGCAGTATCAGAATGATTTTAAAAAGCTGTTTTTAGTGTAGATGCACAATGTTAAAGCTAAACTGTAGAAACAAATCAGAGAATCAATTAACTTGAAACAACCTCCAAGATCATGGAGCCCAACCTTTCACTGATCCCCACTTGGCCCCCAGTCCAGAGCAGTCCCTGTTAAATCACAAAATCCCCAAATACACTGGTGTGTGTAGCTCCCATCCTTGTGCCATTTGCTGGTTAATAAATGCATTGCACCTTTGGCACATTAGGGCAGCTTAAAATTTCCTGTAATGAGCACATCCAAAAGTGTCAAATGTTACCTCTCTCCCTTCCCTCAAGTTTCAAGGAAAACTATTTCTAGGGGGATGTAGTCAGTCCATTACCAACACTGAGCACGTTATAATTAAATTAAGGGGTCCTCTAGGAAACTTCTGTTCTCATCCTGATCAGAAATCGCCAGTTCAGAACCTGCCAAGAATCAAGATTTCTGATCATTTAAGAGCGTAATAACTAGGGAAAAAAAAAATAATGGCAGCCCGTCAGCCAGCCCCCCACACCTGGGCTCTGCAAATGTAGTCTGGGGTGCTAAAGCTGTTTGGTGAACCACACCTGAGGAATTCACATTCTGGCAGGCTGGTGGAAAAGGTAGAAAGACTTGGGCAAACACTTCAACTTCCTGACATAGTTGTGCCCAAAGGAAGCCTCCTGATGAGCTTTCATTCATGAATATTTTAATGTTTTACAGCTTCATGGGGCAGGAACAGAGAGGGCTCATAAAATGATTCAGGGCTAAAGCATGGGTCTATTTAAACCAATCATTTTATGATTAACACGATTAAGAAAGGCCCTGTCCCTTCCACAACTAACTAAACATCAGTAATGATCTTTAACAAACAACCCCCTTGTCTTGGTTTTGAAAGAAGACAGGTATCTGCTAAAGAGAGGCAGGGCCTCTCTTGGGATGGATAATTCAAATCCCTCTCCTCAAATTATTATAATTTAGAAAATTAAAACTGGCTCTCAGGCAGAGATATGGGGATAGGAATAACAGTTCTTTACTAATAGGTATAACAAGGGCAAACAAACAACGACAACTACAGCAATTACTAGCTGAAAACAGAACCAGGGACCTTGACGGAGCTTGGTTCCTACAAAACCTAGGGCAGTCTGGTCTCTGGGGACTCTTAAAAAAAAAGGTACCAAGCTGGAACGGTGGGGTATCCCGGGCTGGTGGATCAGATGAAGTTCAGAGCTCCGTCGGCGGTCACTGGAGGGCAGGGATGTTTTGCAGGGAGGGCAGTGCGGGCTCGCGGTGCAGAGCAGCTCTAAAACAGCGCCGAGGCAGTGGGACAGGGCTGAGACAGCTCCAGCAGGGCAGGAAAAGGAGAGAGATCAGGATCTTCCTGGGCACACGAGCAGATGATAGCAGCTCTCTTCAGGACCAGATCCCGGTGGTGCCAGTGAGAAGCCCACGCAGCAACGGCAGCCCCCTCTTCTCCCGATGCAGACCACACCAAAAGTGAAGCTGCCCTCCAGCCCCGTCTTTCTCCCCCCGTCGAGGTCGAGAGAAACTCCCAGAGACAAAAGGGTGTAGCCAAATGCCAGGGTCCATCTTTTTTTGTTTCAGCTGAGCACTGATAAGTACCAGCAATTAGCTGCCAAGCAACCCTTGGGAAAAAATTCTATAGGTGAAAAAGAAAAGAAACCTAACCCCCAACAACCCCAAAGCCTCAGACAGTGAAAGAACTGAGAACCTTTCTAGGCATGACAGGGTGGTGCAGGCTGTGGATTTATAATTATAGATTGCTGGTTAAACCTCTGTATGCCTTGATCACGGAAGGAAGCAGAGATCTTCAATGGACAAAAGAAGCAACTCGAGTCTTCAACCAGCTAAAGAAGGCCCTCATGTCAGCACCAGCTTTGGGACTTCCTGACATGAGTAAGCCATTCCTTTTGTTTTCTCATGAGAAGCAAGGAATCGCTTTAAGAACACTAGCACAAAATCTGGGCCCGTACCTAAGGGTAGCTACCTACCTCTCCAAACAGCTGGACACAGAGCAGCTAAAGGGTGCCTGGGGTGCCTCAGAGCTGTTGCAGCAGTAGCAGTGAACATCCAAGAGGCACACAAGTTCACCCTGGGCCAGAAGATGACTGTGCTAGTGTCTCACACAGTGTCTACAGTCCTAGAAGCAAAAGGGGGGCATTGGCTCTCCCCACAGAGGTTCCTGAAGTACCAAGCTATACTGGTAGAACAAGATGATGTTGAGACTGTGGTAACTAACATTGTGAACCCAGCTTCCTTCCTCAGTGAAAGTATGGGAGAACCAGTGATCCATGATTGCCTGGAGACCATCAAAGCCACCTACTCCAGCCGCCCGGATCTGAAGGATACCCCATTGGAGAATGCTGAGACCTGGTTCACTGATGGGATGTCATCAGTGGAAAGAGGCATGCTGGGTATGCCGTTACCACAAGCAGAGAGGTAATAGAGTCTGGACCATTACCAACAAATACCTCTGCGCAGAAGGCTGAGATAATTGCCTTAATTCAAGCCCTAGAGCTGGTAGGAGGAAAAGAAATTAACATCTATACGGACTCAAGGTATGCATTTGGGGTAGTTCATGCACATGGAGCCATTTGGAAAGAAAGAGGACTGTTGAACTCACAAAAGAAGAATATTAGCCGTCATGCACATTAAAATGCACCAAAAAGTGAGCTCTAAATTAATATGCTGGAGGAAAGGGGGGCAAAAGAAACAGCAAAAGGTAAGATACCTGATGAGACAATTGAGGCAGCATTGATTCCAGATGGAAAAATTTCTATTGAAGGTAAGCCAATATACAATAAAAAGAATAAGAAACTTATTAAAGTAGAAAAGGCAAGTTATAACCAGGAGAGATGGGCTGTAACAGAAGGAGGGAACTTGTAGTACCCCCTAGTTGTTGTAGTCATTAGTACAGAGGGAACATAAGAAAACACACTGTGGAATAGATGCCCTGTATAACCATTTGAAAGAAAGAATATGGGCAAGAAATTACAGGGCACAGTGATACAAGTTACTCGTCAGTGTAGCCTTTGCCTCCAAACTAACCCTAAAAATACCTCAAAGCCTAAAGTGGGACAAATTGGGAAAGGCTGTGGACCTGGGCAACAATGGCAAATTGATTTTACAGAACTGCCCAGAAAGGGAGGGTACTGTTACCTATTGGTGTTAACTGATACCTTTTCAGGATGGCCAGAAGCCTTTCGTGCCAGGACAGCTAAGGCCCGAGAAGTGACTAAAGAGCTGTTGCAAGAAATAGTACCACGATTTGGAGTTCCAGCCACCATATCCTTAGAATTGAGAAATATGCGGCTGGAGCTCAAAACAGAGAACTAGATGGGCCAGTACATGATGTACAACCTGGGGATTATGTGCACGTTAAGTCTTTTGCAGAAAAGACCTTGGAACCACAGTGGGAAGGACCATTCCAGGTGCTCCTCACTACCATCACTGCAATCAAGATCAAAGAACAGAAGGCCTGGATTCACCATCCCCGAGTGAAGAAAGCCCCAGACGAAATTTGGAAGGTCACACCAGGCAATAACAAACTGAAGCTGAAGCTCACTCGGAACCATGAATAAATGGACTAATAGTTATTATAGACATTATGTGGAAGGCTGTAACTATTGTAGTAATTACCTTAGTTATAACAAGAGTTAATGCAATACCACGTAGGTATAATGTGACTGGGATATACCGGTGCCAAGGAAAAGCTTATGACCCCTATTCTCGTAAGGCTTTAAACAAGATGCTAAAAGTCACGAATGCAAGCTTGTGGGAAGGAAGAAATGTTTGGGGATGTAAGTATGCATTCGTACAGGATGGGTTCCACGAGGCTTACACAATGCCTCAGTGGACCTAATACATCCAATAGTCCCCTTAAGATTAAACCATGAGGTAACTGTATTATACCCTCTTGAACACAAGATGTAGGCACAGAAATTGAGGGAAAATAGCAAACCATTTATCTAGAGTCCTGAAATGTGACAGGACAAAGTTGTGTCTAAGGACAGCATGCCCCTTCATAAGGATAGACAACCAAATTATGCCTTAGTCCACCCTGTAATTGTGTTGCTTATTTTAGTTGGCATAAGTCTGGTGTTATCTGTTATAATACTTGTTTGGAATTGGAGGATGCTACGACGAGTAGCAGCCTTAACATCACTATCAAAGGCGTATGGCTTGGTCTTGAGAGATACTAGCTGTACGACTTGGATAGATGAAGAAGATTCTGCATATTGAGTAAAAGAATTGACTCATTTCAAAGAAGAAGTGGGGAAACTGAGGCACTAATTTTGAAGACCTTAGAAAAACTATATGTATTGCTGACTTAGCT
The DNA here is from genome assembly GCA_910950805.1 of Acrocephalus scirpaceus scirpaceus. Classification (NCBI taxonomy): domain Eukaryota; kingdom Metazoa; phylum Chordata; class Aves; order Passeriformes; family Sylviidae; genus Acrocephalus; species Acrocephalus scirpaceus. Next base: position 23,002 of record CAJVGK010000062.1, read on the forward strand.
GAGAAGATAAACTTTGCGGAAATCAGTTAAAACTTAGAGGATGGTGAAAAAGAGACCGGATTTCAGATAAGTTATCCCGGATTTTATAACTCATTGCTTGTCAACTCTGTGTTTGTGTAAAGCTTCCTTGCAGAAGCTAATCAATACCCCAGGGATTCAAAACAGTTGCAAACCTCCTGTTTTCAGAACAACCTATTGAAATAGGCCCGGAAAACAGGAAACAGGGAGTCCTACCAAGGATCCATAAATCATGACACAGCAAAAGGTTGAAAGGTTAGAACGAGGAAGACTAATTTTACTTCCTAATTTCTAGTGATCTCTCCCCAGAATAGACCCCCGACTCATTTCAGGGAACAAACTACGCATGCTTAATAGCCTTTTTGTTAATTAGCGTACGAAGCGGAGAAGAGGAGGTGACAAGGGTATGAATATGCATTTGTATTTTGTGTATTCAACACTTTTGTGGATAAAAGGCTTTGTAATCACCTGTGATTTTTTGTAGCGCTCATTAGGGAAATATCCCAGCGCTGCCCGGCGCCGTAATAAACATACACTTTCTAACTTAAGCTGTTAGAGAGTCTTTTGTCTGTCACAGTTGGATATCGATATTAGATCAATATTCATATTTTAGTAAATCACTGGGGGATCTCGGAGTGCTGCACCCCTGTGGGCAGAGGGGCAGAGAGCCGGGCTGCTCCACAGGCTGTGGACATCTTTGAAATAATAAAGCAACAGAAAAATCTTTCCAGGGTGTTAGCAGCTTCAGCTCAGAAACATGTTTTTTGTTTGTAATAATAGATTACTACTAAACAAATAAATGAAATAGATTTCATTTGTGATTCAGTTTTTCATCCTTTTCCAAGGTCTCTTCATCCAGGGTAATTTCCTTTACTCACCCACTTTCCAATAGTTAGAAGGGAGTTAAGCACACCAGAAAAGGCAACAGCTCCTGTTTCAAAGGGAAGCAGCCACCACTCCAGCGAACCTGAATTTCCCCAAGGAACGTGTGTGCATTTGAAGGGTGAGTGGGTGTTGGAACAGAGATCCTGCACAACTTCTAAGGCTGTGAGAAACTCACAAGTGGCAAAGTATCATTGTGGGTCAACTCCTACTGAAATTTCATTCCCTCACACCCTCAAAATGGGCAGGCAGGGCTGGGCTCTGGCAGTGTTCAGTTTGGAGTGCCTTGTGCTCCCTGGCATGTAAGTGATCATATGAACTCTCATACTGATTGATTGGGGTATGGCTGCTGAAGGAGGAGGCGGAATCTTGGGAGACAGGAAAGTCTCTTCTTCTCCTTTCTCCCTGCAGAACAGCCTCTTCAAAGAGAAATGTCTGTGCTGGGCTTACATGGGACCCCTTCCCTCAGCCCAGGGTCTAACCCACTGTGGGGTCTGTAGGAGCCAAACCCAGAGAGGTCCCAATATCAGACTTGCATTTCCCTGCCTACCTCCCCCTTACCCCACCTTGCAGACCCATCCCTTGCCTTGCCTATCCCTTCCTCCCCTGCCTTGCTTTGCCTACCTCTCACTTCTCTTCTCTTGCAGACCCATCCCTTTCTTTGCCCCCACTGACTTCCTTGTCTTGCCTGCCCCTTTCTCTCCTTGCCTGGTCTACCCATACCTGGCCTGGCCTTGCCTTCCTCTCCCGTGCCTTGCCTGGCATAACCCTGCCTTGTCGTGCCTTGTACACATCTCCCTTCCCTTCCCCTCCCTCGCCTTGCCTTGCCTACTCCTCCCTTGTCTTACCTTTGCCTGGCCCTGTCTGCCCCTCACTTACCTTTCCTTGCACTGCCTCCCCCTCCCTTGCCTTCCCTTCCCCTCCCTCACCATGCCTTGCCTTGCCTTGCCTGCCCCTCTCTCCCTCCCATAGATAACTGTGAAAGTTGCATGGCCTTGTTCCTGGAGTTCCTGGTGGGATTGATGAGTTAGGGTGGTGAACCAGCTGATGGGCTGTGTCCTGCTGCCAGATTTATCTCTGCTGGTGCTAGATTGCCTTTTTCCCTTCCTTGCCATCTAAGACATCTACTTTTTCAGGGATGTGTCTTTCTCATTCCGGCTGTGCAAATTCCAAGAAGTGTTTGGCCTCAAAAGAAATGTCTCTCCATTTGATTCTGTTTTCATTTACAAGTAACCTGGGTACAAGAGTCAGCTGCAGTCTTTTCCATGAGGTGATTTAGCTGTGACCAATGATCTCCATGCCACTCTTTTCTTCTTTGAGCTACCTTGTCCTTGAAGAAGTGTGGCTGGTTATGGAATGTGGACAGATGCATTTTAGGGGATGTTGTGGCTGAAGAAGAGATGGCAGCTGTCAGTTGGGCAGTGAAGGATCTCTCTGGTGCTTCCCATGCCATGGACAGGCTGGTCAAGGTAAACAGGTTGTAAGAACAAAAACCCCTAACCTGCCTTCACTTAGAATGATGTTACTCTAATGGTGTTGAAGCAGCAGAGCTTGCTCCTGGCCACACCATGTTCTGTTATACTCACCATTCCCCAGGACAGGAAATTTCTTGGAGAAATTTTCTGATGCCACAGCCCCTTTGGAAGGACACAGGCCCAGGGCAAGACAGGAGCATTGCGGCTGGGAAGGGCCCCTGTGCTGTGGTGCCCACAGCAGCCTTGGGGCTCTGTGCCCCATGGCCTCCCTGCTGGGCAGCCTCTGCCAGCTCCTGCACAGCCCGGGGCACCTGTGGGCCTGCACAGACAGCCCTGCCCCGGGGTCTGCCGGGCTCTGGGCCAGCAGAGAGGCCATGCAGGGCTGGCCATGGCCGGCAACAGGCCCTGAGCCCCGCAGGACGATGGAGCTGGGCCACAGCCAAAGTGCCCCGCAAACCTGGGCTGAGCAGCCAGGGCTGGCAAGGGCTGGGGACAGAGGCTGGCACTGACAAATGTCCTGGGCCCCCTCCCTGCTCTGGCCATGTAACCAAGGGCACAGAGCAGCCTCCTCTCTGGGCCCCTTGCCTGTTTTCAATGCCTTCCCCAGGCGCTGGCCCTGCCCCACAAGGCTGGGCTGAGTCCTGCCCCTGCACGCTCCCCCAGGCTGAGATGGACACTGATGCTTTCTCTGCCAGGCTCTCTCAGCCCAGCCCAGCTCCCTCCAAGCTCTGCCAGCTGCCCTGAGCTCTGGGCAGCACCAAGGGCCTCTCCCCAGCACAGCCCAGCCGCCTCTGGCCCCACAGCTCTGCTCAGGCCAGGCTGCTCTGGGCAGGGGCCCCATGGCCTCAGCCCCTGGCAAGGGCACAGCAGCAGCTGCAGCTCAGACAGGGCTCAGCCCCAGCCATGGGCAAGGGGCTGGGCCAAGGGAAAAGGAGGCTCCCTGTGTGCCCTGCTCCCCTCTGGCTGAGGTGCTGAGAGCTCTGCAGGCCCTGCTGCCATCCCATCTGCCCAGGCCAGCACAACAGCCGCGGCCTTGGGGCCCTCCAGAGCTGCTCCTGCTCCAGGCCCAGGGCCCATGGCAAAGCTGGGGCAGGCAGAAATCTGTGCCCATTTCTGTTCATTGCTGCTCTGATGAGGATGGATCCTCAGCCCCTTGGAGGTTGCTTTTTAATTTTACTGCTCCACAGGCATCCTTTTTCTTGTGCTGTTCCATTCAGCATTTCAGTAAGAAAAGCTCATAAACATTTGTTAAAAAAAAAACTCAAACAAGAAAAACCCCTGAGAATATTTTCAGTTTTCAACTCTTCTGTGGTTGATTAGACAGATTTAAGATGTTGATTTAAAGTGAATATACATTTTTGAAAACAATGAAGAGTTGCATTGCAACAGTTTTGTGCAGGCTTTTTTCTCCTATTTATAGATTGATGTCAGCAATGTCCAACTCATATTGACCCCCAGCACCCTCTAATACATACTGAATAGATATGAAAATCAGGACCCTTCATGGCTGACAATCAATCCTCGTGTCATGACACCCTCGTGTCATGATGGGGCCATTCTGACAATGCAGCATAAAGGCCTCTCCTCAGCATAGCCCAGCTGGCTGCCATGGATTCAAAGATCCACTTTGACACTGAAGGGCCTTGGGGGACCAAAAGGCTGTTGTGACACTGTGAGGCACATGGATACAAAGAACTTTGTAACACCAAGGGGTCTCATGGAACACTGGGAACACTGGGAAGCCTCATGGAATCATGGTAACCATTGTGACACACTGGGGTCTCATGGAACAAAGGTGACAGCAAGTTGGCGGGAAGTATTGATCTCCTGGAAGGCAGGAGGGCTCTGCACAGGGGCCTGGATGGGCTGGATCCAGGAGCCAAATCAAATAATGTCAGGTTTAACAAATCCACCTGCTGGGTCCTGCACTTTGGGCAAAACAACCCCTGCAGCACTCCAGGCTGGGGACAGAGTGGCTGGAAAGCAGCCAGGCAGAAAGGGACCTGCAGGGACTGATGGACAGCAGGCTGGACATGAGGCAGCAGTGTGCCCAGGTGGCCAAGAAGGCCAATGGCTCCTGGCCTGGATCAGGAATGGTGTGGCCAGCAGGAGCAGGGCAGTGATTCTTCCCCTGTGCTCAGCACTGGTTGGGCAGCACCTTGAGTGCTGTGTCCAGTTCTGGGCCCCCGATTTAAGGAAGGACATGGAGGGGATGGAGCGTGTCCAGAGAAGGGCAACAAGGCTGGTGAGGGGTTTGGAGCACAAGTCCTGTGAGGAGTGTCTGAGGGAGCTGGGCTTGTTTATCCTGGAGAAGAGGAGGCCCAGGGGAGACAAGGCAGTGTCAAGGCACAGGTTGGACTTGATGATGTCCAAGGGCTTTTCAAGCCTTGCTCATTCTGGGATTCTCTGAAACCACCCTTGCAGCAGTTGCAGGATGAGCCCTGGGCCTCCTCTTCAGAAGCTCCAGCAGCCCAGGTCCCTCAGCCTCTCCTCACAGCCCCCAAGCCCATCCTATCAGTCCTGCAGAGCCTCTTCAGCTCTTCCTCCTTGCCCAGAACAGGGAGCCCCACAGCCAGACACACCAGCCCAGATGGGCCTCCCTGGCCTTTGGTGCCTCTGGCAAGGGAGCAGGACGAGGCACTGCAGGAGCCTGCAGACAATTCCTGAAGCACTTGGAGGATGATCCTGCTCCCCAAGGAACATTTCCATAGTGCCCAGTAAGGGACGGTAATGGGGAGTTGGGCCAGAAAGGAAAGGGCAACCGGGGATGGGCTGTTTGCAGGGCAGAGAACAGAAATTGGCAATAGCAAGAAATTTGTAGCAGGAAGAGTAAAGAAAGCCAAGGTGAAGCAAAGGAAATGCTCAGGGCAGTTTGGGGGTGGCTGCCAGGCAGCCCTGGCTCTGAGCAACAATGTCTGCAGTGGCACAGGAAACTCCCAGCTGATGGGAACAAACTTTCTGTGTGACTTCAGAGGCCACCACAAACCTGAGGGGTTTCCCTGCTTCCCCCTAGCCGTTGCTGGCCCCAGAGGCTGATGGCATTTGTGCTCCCTCAGCTTCATCTCCCCACACCAACACCATGGGGGTGCTGACGCCTGCTCTGGGCAGTGCAAACAGGGGCTCCTGAGGCAGTGCTGCCGTGTCTGTGCCTGCAAGGATGCGGCACCTGTGTGAGCTGGGGGAGAGGCCAGGGCTGCAGAGGGGGGATGTTGTTGGCAGGTGCATGAGGACGCTGTGGGACGCTGCCCTGGGGTGTCCAGCGCAGTGGGGATGGATCAGCCCCTGCTCTGCTGCTCCTTCCCCTTGTCTCCCCCAGGCACCTTGCAGAGCCCCAGCCATGCTGTTTGCCCCCAGCCTGCCCACGGCCAGCCTGGGGCTGCTCCCGGGGCTTTTCTGTGCTCAGCATTGGCCTGGGCAAAGTGTTCTGGAGAGAGCCTGGGCAAGGAGCCTGCAGCCCCCAGGCCCTGGCCTGAGGCGTCAGCGCTGCCCCAGCAGTGCCCATGGCCTGTCCCTGCTGCAGCCCCGGCACTGCCACCCCCAGCCCTGTGCCCGGCCCCGAGAGCACTCAGGCCCTACAGCAACACCAGGGCCAGCAGGGCAGCGGGGCAGGGCCACGGCAGCAGCACTGCCAACACCAAGGGCTGCTGCTGCTGCTGCTGGGCACAGCTGCTGTGCCAGCACTGATCTGCCCCCAGCTCTGCACACAGACATTGCTGCTGCAGCTGCAGAGAAGGGAACCAAAGGGGCATCTCTGCAGAAAACTTGGCTGGGAGATCCTTGAGTTCCTTTAAAGCCACCAAGTGTGCAGCCCCTCACTGACACAGTCTGTGGCCAAAGGGAAAGTGGAGAGAAACAAAATGAGAAATGGCACAAACAATTACATTTCTATGCGGACAAAATTAAAAAATATAAAACACCGGGTAAAAACTGCAAAACCAAACCAACAAGAAGTATCAAATATGACTTTTATTACAAGTTGCTGGAAAATATTGGCCAGCATTTTAATGTTCCTTAAACCATCCAGTCATCAGTCTCCACACTGCAGCCTTGAGCTCCTGGTTCCTCAGGCTGTAGATGAGGGGGTTCAGGGCTGGAGGCACCACTGAGTACAGAACTGACAGGGCCAGATCCAGAGATGGGGAGGACAGGGAGGGGGGCTTCAGGTAGGCAAAACAGCCAGTGCTGAGGAACAGAGAGATTACGGCCAGGTGAGGGAGGCAGGTGGAAAAGGCTTTGTGCCGTCCCTGCTCAGAGGGGATCCTCTGCACAGCCCTGAAGATCTGCACATAGGAGAAAACAATGAACACAAAACAGCCAAGTCCTAAACAGGCACTATCTGCAATTATCCAAAGTTCCCTGTGTCTGGAATGTGAGCAGGAGAGTTTGAGGATGTGTGGGATTTCACAGAAGAACTGGCCCAAGGAATTGCCATGGCACAGGGGCAGGGAAAATGTATTGGCCGTGTGCATGAGAGCATTGAGAAAGGCAGTGGCCCAGGCAGCTGCTGCCATGTGGGCACAAGCTCTGCTGCCCAGGAGGGTCCCGTAGTGCAGGGGTTTGCAGATGGACACGTAGCGGTCGTAGCACATGATGGTCAGGAGGGAAAACTCTGCTGACATTAAGCAGAGAAAGAAAAAGAGCTGAGCAGCACATCCTGCATAGGAGATGGTGCTGGTGTCCCAGAGGGAATTGTGCATGGCTTTGGGGACAGTGGTGCAGATGCAGCCCAGGTCGGTGAGGGCCAGGTTGAGCAGGAAGAAGAACATGGGGCTGTGCAGGAGGTGGCCGCAGGCTACGGCGCTGATGATGAGGCCGTTGCCCAGGAGGGCAGCCAGGGAGATGCCCAGGAAGAGGCAGAAGTGCAGGAGCTGCAGCTGCCGCGTGTCTGCCAATGCCAGCAGGAGGAAGTGGCTGATGGAGCTGCTGTTGTTGGACATTGGTGATGTCTTGGCTTGAGGATCTGTAAAAAAATGAAATCATGGAATAGTTCAGTTTGGAGAGGACTTTCAATATCCCAGCACAGCTTGGTAGAACTTTGCCCCCACTGCCTGCCCAGGGCTCTGCTGCCTGCAGCTGTCCCTGCCTGCAGCTGCTTCCCTGTGCCCAGGGCTGGGCCCTGCCAGTGCTGCCAGAGCCCAGCCCAGCCCTGGGGGCTCAGCTCTGCCCTGCAGATCCCTGCCAGCTCAGGCACTGCCCAGGGGAAGCTCTGGCTCTGCAGGCTCTGATGGCAATGTTAGAACAACACTAAGGAGACTCGAAAAACAACAGTGGTGCTGCCTGTAAGGGACCCTGTGCTGATTTCTGTCACTGCCTGCTTTAAAAGGATCTGAAAGAAAATTGATTTTATTTTCTCAACCTGAACTGAGAGATGAATATCTATGTGCAATTTCCCATCCAGGCAACACAGAGCAGTAGATTATAAAAGCAGGATTTTCCCTTTTATGCAGCCCCTGCCTTGTTGTCCTCCCTGTATAATCTACGTGGAAATTTTCAGCAGTTAAATGTCATGCTGGGAGCAGTCCTGAACAATGCAGCATCCTCACCACAGAAGCAGAACACTTCCACACCTTACCAGCTGTCTCCTTCCACCCAGATCTTTTCCCCCAGTGCTGGCAGCAGCTCCCCGGGCTGCCTGAGAGCTGTCCCTGGCAGGCAGCAGAGTCCCTGGGCCAGCACAGCGCCCTGGGCTGCAGGACCCTGCTCTGCACCACAGCCCTGGGCACCCCTGGCTGCTCTACACGAGGGATCATCAGAGAATGTACTCACAGAGTCTGTAGGCATTGGGATGTTGCAGCTTGAGGAGATCACTGCAGGAGCTGCAGCTGCATTGTCCTGCAGCCAGAGGTTCCTGTGCCAAGGGCTGGCAGTGATTCTCCCCCAGTCCCTTCTCAGCACCTTCCCAGCCCTGAGTGATTGAAGCTCTCTGTGCCTGTGTGCTGTGCCCGGGGTGGCTGCAGGCAGTGCCCCAGCCCTGCTGGGCTGGCAGAAAAGCTGCTCATCCAGAGAAATGAGTTTTTAAGCTCTTCTTGGTTGCCAGGAGCTGCCGCTGTGCCAGGTGTCTCAGCCCACAGCACAGACACAGCCCAAGGACTTTAATGACCCTCTCAGGGCTTTGGTTCTGTTTGCATCAGACTCAGTCCCTCAGAGAGTGATCAAAAACTTCTCCACAACTCAAAGTCAGATTCAAAATCCAAAGTTTCTGGAAGTTTTAATGGGTCCCACTGAGGGACACGACACAGAAAGTGTCCCCAGGCCCCAGGCAGAGCAGAGAACTGCAGGCAGTGATGACAGGTGGGGACAAAGAGAAGCCAAGGCTTGGTGCCCTGGGCCACAGCAGCCTCTGTGCCACCAAGGACACTGAGGAGACCCCTTGTCCTGAGGCCCTGGGGCCTCCTGGCACAGCCCCAGCAAGGCTGGGCACTGTCAGCCCCTTGTGCTGCCCTCAGCATCCCCCTGCCATGCCAGTGGCCTCCAGGATGTGCTGGAAGGAGTCCCTGGGGAAGGAGCCTTGGTCAGCAATGGCCCTGGGGGGCTCCTTCATGCTGCCAGGGACTGCAGGTTTTTCCAAGGCCTTTGGGTTTGGCTTTTGCCTTGGAGTCTCAGAGGTTTGTGCAATCCTGGCCTCCAGTTCTCTGCTTAAGGAGTCCCTTGGGATTCTTAATTAGTAAAAACACTCAGTGGGGCTCATTTTAACTTCAGGGTTCTCAAAGTTTATTAGGGAACTTTTTTGAAACTGAGTCTGAGAGTTTTGTGAAATCATCTTTCTATTATTTGCTTTAATTAGTCCCTGGAGATTTTTAGCCAGTAACAACACTCAGTAGGACTCATTAATGCTTCAAGGTACTCAGGGATAATTGAAGTACTTCTTTTTGCCACTGAGTGTCTGAGAAGTTTCTGTGCAATCCTGGCATCTAATTTTCTCCTCCAAAGCCTCCATGAGGAGCCTGTGTTTGGCATGGACCTCAGTTGAACCCATGAATGCTTTAAGCCACTTTGGGTGTTTCCTCTGACTTTGACTCCTGGCAAGGTTTGTGCAATCTCCTCTCAGGCCCTGAAGTTCCAGGGCTCAGCACCAAATGCACCACGGGGCTCGTTAGGATCAGGCAACTCCTGACAAACCATGCCTGTGCCTTGATTTCCGTCTTGTATGATGCAGTTCATAAGGAAGGTTTCCTTGTGGAGTTATGGAGAAACATTTAAAGATTATTTGGAAATATGTATTCCATTTTCAAGGGTGTATTTTATTACTTATTACTCAAGAGGTGATTGCAGCATTCAGTGATTGATATTGACCCAGGGTGTCTCCTCAGGAGGTCTGGCCTGCTCAGAAAAGCTGTGCCTTGAGGTCTGACCGAGTGTGGACAACCTTGCTCCACATTCCCCAACCCCATCCTGTCTCTCCTCACTCATCTCAGTCCTGCTTTTCTTGGAGAACTGCCTGCACAAAACCAAAGAGGGGTTTTCTTCTTTTTTAATTTTTGAAGCAATCTAAAACTCCTGAGTTTCCCCATTGAAAACAGACACATTCCCCAAGTGTGTGCCAAGCCCAAGGTGCCACCAAGACCACCCCAGCCCTGCCCTGGGCCAGGAGTGAGGGTGGATCATCATCCCAAGCTGCACTGGGCCATTGCAAGGGGCTGTGCCCATGGACACTGCACTGACCCCACTGCTGGGTTTGGGTGCCAGGGTGTTCAGGGTTAGATTTGTTTCTTTTTTACTTACAGAATTTTTTTTCCCATAAACTGCTAGGAAACTCACTTCTGGGTATTTGTAGGTACTTGAGCAGAAGAAAGGGGCCAAAGGAAAGGATTTGTAGCACCTGGCTACACTTCTTTGGGTTCCTGGAAATTTGTCTCAGAAGGGGGAGATCACACGAGTTTTGGGGGGCAGAAAAAGGACGGGGCTGGGGCAGCTCTGCTGTCTCTTGCTCTCGGCATCGGAGAGAGGACGGCCAGGCTGCTGCTTGCTGCGGGACGAGTTCACTGTCACCACCAAGTCCGGTCCTGGGAAATCTACCACCATCTGCCCGTGTGCCCAGGAATTCTGAGCTCGCCTCCCCCTGCCCTGCTGGAGCTGGGCCGGCCCTGTCCCGCTGCTGCTGCCTCTTTGGAACTGCTTTGAGGCTTTTGGCTACGCTGTACCCCTGCCCTGCCCTGCCCTGCCCTGCCCTGCCCTGCCCTGCCCTGCCCTTCCCTGCCCTGCCCTGCCCTGCCGGGACATCCCTGCCCTTCCAGCTACCACCCACGGAGCTTCTGATATATCCCATCCACCAGCCCGGGATTTTCCACCCTTCCAGCTTAGTGCTCTCATGATATGGAGGACGTTTATGAATATAAAAAGACAAGATTTCAGAAGCAGCTTCTGGTGATTTTGTAGAAGTGAAAGCTTGTACTGAGAACACATAGAAGATGAGCTATTAAGCTTGGTTGTTAGGTAGTTACTAAGTAGAAGTCATATAGGTAAGATGTATAATGTTAAAACTCAGCAAAGTGGGACCCAGGTATTTGTCAAAAATGGATAAAGCAGAACTTTGTGGCTTTAATCAAGCAAAATCAAGCTCCTCATCTTTGGCAAGAGCAAAGTGACCTGAAAAATAGCCAAACCTCCACTGCACCTGCCCAGAAGTGAAGATCAACCTGAGGAAGACTTTGGGCCTTCCTCCCAAGACCCCAACTCACAGCCACCAAGAGCTGTGACAGCTCATTAGAATACAAAGTGAGAGAAGGCGAGGAATGGGCGGGTGAGGAGGTGTAGGCTGTGGGATCAATGTGTATTTAAACCTGGACCTTGTCTTGACCAGGTACGCATGGTTTGGAGGAGATATCCCCCCGTGTGTCCCAGCTGGAAATAAAACATACCTGCTTTACAATTTCTAATTGTAAAGTCCTTATTCTACGCTTCACTCAGAGTCCTGCAGGGGCACCGAGATCAGGCTGCCCTGGGCTTTGTGAAGCAAAGCCCCTCGAGGTTCCTGGTTCTGTTTTGTTGTTAATGCTGTGGTTGTTGTTGTTTGTTTGCCTTGTCATTCATACTAGTAAGGAACTGTTGTTCCTATCCCCATACCTCTGCCTGAGAGCCCTTTAATTCTTTAAATTATAATAATTTGGAGGGAGGGGGTTTGAATTCTCCATTCCAAGGGAGGCCCTGCCCCTCCCTAGCAGATCCCTGTCTTTCCAACCAAGACAGATTTTGGCACCCAGTGTGGGGCTCGAGGGCACTGAGAAAAGAAGGGTGAAAAAAGGAATAACGGTTCTTGAGTAACCTAATATTTTCTTTTGTGTGTGCTGGATAGAGAAACCTCATTAGGTAACACCATGTAGTCTAGCTTACCCTGGTTTGGGTGGCACGTTGTCGTGGCTGTATTTCTCCCATTTGCAGGCCCTTATCTAAACATGGGTCCTATAACTGAGGCTACTGTGGCTGTTATCCAGTTTGTTTTATGAGTTGATAAGGTGAGGAATTCATGGATTTTTAACTTCCTCTGGAAAGCTGGCACATGGATACATGGCTATCACACACTAAGTGTATGTTTTTGGGGTTACTTTAAGAATGGTACTTTCTGTGAGGAAATGCCAGTGGGGGAAGTTTTGTCCCAGCCCTTCAACCAGTACTTTGTTCCTACCCCACCAGTTTTGGAGGGTTTAAATTTCCTTTGGATTCTTACCAAGTGTTGCTGATACTCCTAATCTATTTAGCTTTCAGAGATAAGGTGAGGTCGACTTGGATCACCACACAGACACTTACCTCAGAGAGTAGGGATACTGCCAGGGAACCTGACACTGCCCCACAGAATAGGGATGCTGCCATGGAGTCTGACACTGCCCCACAGAACAGGGATGCTGCCCCACCACCTGACCCTGCCTCGCAGCCCACCTCAGAAATGAACCACCTGGATTGGGTGGGGGTTCTGGTGAAGGAGATAGGCCAGATGTTAAAGGAGCACATTTCCCCAGTGGTGGCCTCATTAGCCCCAGCTGGTGGGAAACCCTCCCCCTGCCCTGAAAAGGGAGAGTCTGATGGTGCAGCAGTGGAACCCACAGACGTTACAACCATCCAGGTTCCAGCTTGACCACAGGGGCAGTCACAGCCAGCTGCAGTCACACCTGTGGGAACAAAGCAGTCTAAGGTGAAATCAGAGCACCCAGGTAATAAGGATAAGAAAGGAGGACCCTCACAGCCTGCAGGGGAGCCAGAGGTTGAGATCATCACTGAGTCCCTGTCATATGAAAGTCTCCGTAATCTGCAGAAAGATATTGTACAACGGGGACATGAGGCTTATACAGCCTGGTTACTTTGGGTCTGGACCTTATGGGTATAGGTGTTCAACAAGATGGTAGTGAGGCGAGGAATTTGGGACCCTTGACCCAGGACTCAGGGGTCAATCAGATATTCGTAAGGGAGCCAGGCCCCCTTTCCCTTTGGGAGTGGCTTTTGATGAGTGTAATGGAGAGGTTTGTCCACAGATAGAGAATGCAGGAGCACCATCATAAAATGTGCTGGAAGACTTTTGAGGATGTGATCCAACAGCTGAGGGAAATGGTGGTATTGGAAGGTACTTTTAGGAAGAGGTGGACAGCATGATAATGACCCCGATAACGGTTCAGATGCACAGGGCAGATGCTTGTGGAATCTGGCAAACCTAGGGCCATCTCAATATGCCACATTCATTGCAACAATTAATGCTGAAGACAACTGAGAGACAGTGGGTTCTGTAGCCAGCAAGCTCAGAAATTTTGAGAGTACGATCAATGGCTCTATGAAGGCTCAGGTCTCTGCTGTGGTTAAGGAACTCAAAGAGGAGATGAGGGAGATGAGGGAGGAGATGAGGAGGAACAGTTCCCATGCGGCACCGGTGCGAGTCACAGGCCCCAAAATCAGAGCCCAACATCCCCCAGCTAGAGAGAGAGGGTACACCCCTAGAGCTGACCTGTGGTCCTTCCTGCATGACCATGGGGAAGACATGGGAAGGTGGGATGGGAAACCCACTTCTGTCCTGGCAGCACGGGTGCGTGAGCTCAAGGAGAGAAACACTCACTGAGGGGGTCCCACTAAAATGAAGGGAGCCTCAGCCTCCCATGACTGAGTCACCAGGTATTACAGAAGTGAGGATGATCTGTCAGATCCCCTTGAAGGAACCTCTACGATGTATGCCCAGGAAGGGAATAATAACCAGTGCTAGAGGGGCCCTGCCTCTAGCCAGGAAGAGGCATGGGAAAACCGAGTCTTTTGGAATGTGTGGATTCAATGGCCTGGCACATCAGAGCCACAGAAATATGAAGCTTTGGTAGATACTGGTGCACAGTGTACCCTGATGCCATCGGGACATGTGGTGGCAGAACCCATTTCCATTGCTGGAGTGACAGGGGGATCACAGCAACTGACTCTGGTGGAAGCTGAGGTGAGCCTGACCAGGAAGGAGTGGCAGAAACATCTGATTGCAACTGGCCCAAAGGCCCCGTGTATCCTGGGCATTGACTTCCTCAGGAATGGGTATTACAAAGACCCTAAGGGACTCAGGTGGGCTTTTGGAATAGCTGCTGTGGAGGCAGAGGGCATCAAGAAATTGAACACCTTGCCTGGACTGTCAGAGAACCCATCTGCAGTAGGACTCCTGAAGGTAGAAGAACAACGAGTACCAGTTGCCACCTCGACGGTGCACCGCCGGCAGTATCAGACCAACCAAGAGGCCGTGATCCCCATCCACAAGATGATCCGGGAGCTGGAGAGCCAAGGGGTGGTCAGCAAAACCCACTCACCCTTCAACAGCCCCATCTGGCCTGTGCACAAGTCTGATGGAGAATGGAGACTGACTGTGGACTATCGTGCATTGAATGAGGTGACTCCACCGCTGAGCGCTGCTGTGCCAGACATGCTGGAACTCCAGTACGAGCTGGAGTCCAAGGCAGCGAGGTGGTACGCCACTATTGACATTGCAAATGCATTTTTCTCCATTCCTCTGGCTGCAGAGTGCAGGCCTCAGTTTGCTTCCACCTGGAGGGGAGTGCAGTACACCTGGAACCGACTGCCCCAGGGGTGGAAACACAGTCCCACCATCTGCCATGGACTGATCCAGGCTGCACTGGAAAAGGGTGAGGCTCCGGAACATCTGCAGTACATCGATGACATCATTGTGTGGGGAACACAGTAGGAGAAGTTTTCAAAAAAGGAGAGAAGATTATCCAGATTCTGCTGAAAGCTGGTTTTGCCATCAAGCAAAGTAAGGTTAAGGGACCGGCTCGAGAGATCCAGTTCTTAGGGGTAAAGTGGCAAGATGGACACCGCCAGATACCCACAGAGGTCATCAACAAGATCACCGCAATGTCTCCACCGACCAGCAAGAAGGAAACACAAGCTTTCCAAGGGGCCATAGGATTTTGGAGAATGCACATTCCTGAGTACAGCCAGACTGTGAGCCCTCTCTACCTGGTTACCTGAGAGAAGAACAATTTCCACTGGGGCCCTGAAGAGCAGCAAGCCTTTGCCCAGATCAAGCAGGAGATCGCTCATGCAGTGGCCCTTGGCCCAGTCAGGACAGGACCAGATGTGAAAAATGTGCTCTACTCCACAGCTGGGAACAATGGCCTGTCCTGGAGCCTTTGGCAGAAGGTTTCTGGTGAGACTCAAGGCTGACCACTGGGGTTCTGGAGTCAAAGTTACAGAGGTTCCAAAGTAAACTGCACTCCCACGGAGAAGGAAATCTTGGCCGCCTATGAAGGCGTTCAAGCCGCTTCAGAGGTGTTTGGCACCGAAGCACAACTCCTCCTGGCACCCCGACTGCCTCTGCTGGGGTGGATGTTTAAAGGAAAGGTTTCTTCCAGGCATCATGCCACCAGTGCCACATGGAGCAAATGGATTGCCCTCATCACACAGTGCGCCTGTATTGGAAACCTGAATTGCCCTGGGATTTTGGAAGTTATTACCAACTGGCCTGAAGGTGAAAGCCTTGGTCTCATGGACGAAGAGGACCAGGAACAAGTGACAAGTGATGAAGAGCCTCCACTGTATAATGAGCTGCCAGCAGAAGAATCAGGCTACACTTTTTTCACTGACAGTTCTTGTTGCATTGTAGGGATGAAATGAAAGTGGAAAGCAGCCGTATGGAGCCCCACACAGCAGGTTGCACAAGCCACTGAAGGAGAAGGTGGATCGAGTCAACTTGCTGAACTCAAAGCCGTTCAGTTAGCCCTGGACATTGCTGAAAGAGAGAAGTGGCCAAAGCTCTACCTCTACACTGATTCGTGGATGGTGGCCAATGCTCTGTGGGGTTGGCTGGAAAGGTGGAAAAAGGCCAATTGGCAGCATAGGGGAAAACCAATCTGGGCTGCCAATGAATGGAAAGACATTGCTACTTGAGTAGAGAAGTTACTTGTGAAAGTCCACCATGTAGATGCCCATGTCCCCAAGAGCAGAGCTAATGAGGAGCACAGAAACAATGAGCAGGTAGATCAGGCTGCAAAGATAGAGGTGTCAAAGATAGACTTAGATTGGCAACACGAGGGAGAGCTGTTCCTAGCTCAATGGGCCCATGATGCCTCAGGCCATCAAGGCAGAGATGCCACCTATAAGTGGGCACGAGACTGAGGGGTGGATTCAACCATGGACAGTATTTCTCAGGTTATCCATGACTGTGAGACATGTGCTGTGATGAAGCAGGCCAAGCAGCTGAAGCCCCTATGGCAAAGTAGGCAGTAGTCCAAATATAAGTATGGGGAGGCCTGGCAGGTTGATTATATTACACTACCCCAGACATGCCAAGGCAAGCACTATTTGTGCTCGCAATGGTAGAAGCCACCACGGGATGGCTGGAGACCTACCCTGTGCCTCACGTTATGGCCTTTAAGACCATTCTAGACCTTGAAAAGCAAGTTCTTTAGTGGCATGGTACCCCTGAGAGGATTGAGTCAGACAATGGGACTCATTTCAAGAACAGCCTTATCAACACCTGGGCTAGAGAACATGGCATTGAGTGGGTGTACCACATCCCCTACCATGCACCAGCTGCAGGCAAAGTGGAGAGGTACAATTGACTGTTAAAAACCACCCTGAGAGCTCTGGGTGGGGGATCTTTCAAAAACTGGGAGAGGCATTTAGCAAAGGCCACCTGGTTGGTCAACACCCAAGGCTCCACCAACAGGGCAGGCCCTGCCCAGTCTGAGCTCCTGCATACAGTAGATGGAGACAAAGTCCCAGTGGTGCATGTCAGAGGTTTGTTAGGGAAGACAGTGTGGATCAATCCTGCCTAGAGTACAGACAAACCCATCCGTGGGATTGTCTTTGCTCAGGGACCAGGTTGCACATGGGGGATGATGCAGAAAGATGGAACAACATGATGTGTATCTCAGAGAGATCTGATTGTTGGGTGAGAACTGTGTGTAAATGTCACTGCTGAATGTCACTGCCACTGTCTGTATATAGCTGTATACTGTATATATAGATGTATGCATAATGTATGTGTATGTAGAGTTAGAATATATATTAGTTTTGTTAGTAAGCTGACAATGTGGGGATAAGGGCTGGCATGTCCTGGGGTGACTTTTGATGTTTGTATCCCCAACCATCTGTTCTGTTGATGCTGGATATTAAGTTCTGTACTTTTAAGAGTGGTTCTGAGAGCAAAGGGGGAGAAAGAAGAAGCGCAGAGTTTGTTTGCAGAAAACAGCATTCAATCCTATACATTCCACTCCTAGACTGTGTTCATCTGAAGCACGGACAGAGATCTCCTGTGCTTTTAGTTAGTTTAGCTAGCTGAGGCAGAGAAGTTCCCTGGACTGTGTTTTTTTTCTTTTTCTTGGGACTGTTTAAACATGTTCTGGTCTGAAAAACCCAGAAGAGCACTGGGAGCTCACACCTGTGGCCCACCAGGGCCCAGGATGGTATTTTCTAGCACTGGAGGGACTGATAAGAGATTGAGCCAGCTGAGTTTAACCCACAGCAAAGACTTCCTCAATTTTGCCATCTCTCTTTGGAGCAGCGAGAGGTTTTGTTGTTTTGTGTTATTAATTTTTGTGCTTGTGGACACTTCGTTTGTTAAAGAAATAGATTTTTCCACTTTTCTTTGAGGAAGTTCTTTCCCAGACCAGTTGGGGGAGGGGCCGTTTGGGTTTGCTTCCCAGAGGGACCCTATTCGGGGGGTTTCTCCCAAATTTGCCCTAAACCAGAACACAGCTCTACTAAGCACAAATCATCAGCTTTGATAGCAATGGGATTCTAAGTCACTCCGAATAAATTCAAATGGGGTTATTCAAGTATACTGCAAATTGCTCTAAATTAGATATTCCTCCTGGCTACTCTCAGGAATCAACATTCTCACTGCAAAACAGAGCTTTTAGTTCTTTTAAAGCTCTGAAATGGAAAATTAGGAAATAGCCAGTGATGCCTTTGCTCCTGCTGCTGCAGACATGGCAATGGATTTTCTTTCAGCCTACTCAGCTGGACCTCTACACTCTACTGCCACAAGCCAAGCTCACAGCTTGATCCACAATTCTTAAACACCAGGAACATCAAATGTTCCTTGCTCACTCACCTCAGGATTGGCACCTCTGAGTACATGGGTCAGGTGACCTGCATTGGGCAAGAGAAAATGAAGCAGATTCTTGGAGAAAACTGGAAAGAACCCTAGCATTTTCAGAAGGTCTTCCAAGAAGATCTCTCAATCCACATATTTAAAGTTGTCCCACTTGACCCAGCAAATGGAGGAAATGACAGACTCTGCTGCCACAGACTCTCCCATGGAGGGAACGCAACCCCTGCAGATTCCCTTGCAAATGCTGCCTGCATAGCCCAGGCTACAGACACCCCCTTTTGAGCTGAACATGTTTACAGGACCTTTAGTCAAGTGGCATCCAAATGGTCTTTCTGTTTCCAAATCAACTCAGTCACTCAGAAAGAGCAGGAAGACCTACAAAAGCCAGCTTAGCTTACACCCAGGGAAAACCTCTACTTACATGTTAGGTTAGTCAGGTAAATGCAGTTATTAAAAAAAATTTTTTTAAATTATATATGTAATTTAAAATTATATATAAATGATACATAAAAGAGATATAAATAATATAATTTTAAAAAGATTTTTTTTAAATTTATCAATAAGCAATGTCATAAACAGAGTAAACTGCAGCAGCGAGTTGCTCAGTTCTTGTGGCACTGCTGTGCAAGTTGGCAACCAGTGCTCTAATACAAGAAAAAACAAGGCTCCTGTCAGTGTGCAGCTGCCCACTGAAAAAAGCCTCAAGCAGGAGGAAGCTCCTGCACTGAGCAAGCCCAAGAGCTGCTCTGCCACTGAGGCTTCTGTGCACCAAGGCAACCTTGTGATGTCACCAGGACGGCGTGGCAACCATGCCCTGACATCACAAAGCAAACGCTCTGTGCTGGTCTGTGAATTTTTGCAGATGGACAGAGTGATGTTTGTTGGTGTCAGGGGGCCGGGGTGGGGGCGGCTGGCTCTCTCCCCGGCCACGCTGGTCAGGAGTGGCCGTTTCCCAGACTGCAAGCAGTGCCAGTAACGGCAGAGAGCAGAGCTGTTTCCTGCTCTCTGGATCCTGTATATCCTCCATGTCTAGGTACAGAGCAAAGGTCTCAGAGAAGGCTCTCTCTTACAGAGGTCTTTATTCCTCCAGGTGTTACAGGAGAGAGAGAGCGAGTGGGGTCCCGTGCTTAACATTTAAACCAGGGGGCAGAGGGGTGGGGCAGGTGGGTGATTGGCCCCAGGTTAACACAGGGCAGAGTCAGGAAAGGGGACAAAGGGATGGGGGAGGGGAGAATCTGGGGTAAACCAGACACCAGGCACCGGGGGGTGGGGAGGGTAACAGGAGCAAACCATAACTTATCAAACCTCTCAAAAACCCACTACCACATCTCCCTCTTTTCTGTTTAATTTTGAAGGGAAGGAGGGAGGAGACAAACTCCTTAAACTGCTCTCTCTGGCCTCTTCCACCATCTCTCAACAGCAGCCACAGTTACATCCGAAGGGGCTCGTTTTTTCATAGCACACCTTGTAATGACTCCTTTGAGAGTCCTAAAGGCTGTGTAAATTCTAAATGACAACCAGAACAGGCAGTCAGACATCCTTTACAAATTATGACATTCCCCCTGGCAACCCTCAGTCCCTTAAAGATGCTCTCCAGCCAATCTCCTGCTTCTCACTTGATTTCCTTCATCATGCCTTTCGTTTTCTGGATGGAGTTCTGGATGTTCTGGATTTTGCTGGATAGATTGGAGCAGTGTATCCCTTGAGTGTCCTCACATTCATGTCCCTGTACCACTGACTGAGTCAGAAGCAAGAGCAAACACAGGAGTTCTGGCCTCATCCTGGGGGTCAGGAGGATGCTCTTAAAAGATATCTGAAAATAAGATACACAGGTAAGCAGAGTTTACCACAATCTATTTAAGGCACTGAGTTAGGGATAACACAGGGTTTGGGTTCCCCACTTCCTTTGTACCGTTGCCTAGAAGAAGCAATTGGCACGTCATCGGGTCAGGAAGGTGGAATTGGGGCCACATTCTGGGCCTTCTTTTCTCTGGATGGAACATAGGGTTTGACCCATTTTTATGTAACCCATTTCAAACTTGTAAAGGGTGGATATGTAAGCGTATCCTCACCCCCAAGTGACCAAATCAAAAGGCCCCTGGACCTTCCAAGTCTCAGGATCCTTCACCAGGACCAGTGGTTTCTCCTCAAACTTCAACCAATGATTTTGATTGAAGTGCCGAGCTATAGGTGGATTAAGGTTTTCAAATGAACAGTTAAGGAAGTTCATGGTAAACAGAGCCTTTTCAAGTTGTTGTTGTGGACTGTTTACCCTGACATCTCCTCTCTGCTGTCCCAAGGTCTTCTTCAATGTCTGGTGAGTTCTTTCTATCACTGCCTTGAAGCCAGGGCATTTCATGGGAGGCTGACAGAGTAACATAGGTCCAACCAATTTGGTCATATCATATGTTCTCCGTTTATTGCTTCAAAATGGTCGTTTATATACAGTTTCAAATAGTTTATGTGAACAGGTGTTTTCTAATTGGTACTAGATTAAAAAGGAATGTAAACAATCTTAACTTTAAGGTCACCACGGTAAAATTACTAAAACTACATTAATTAAATCCAAGCACACCTTAATAAAATTTCTAACTGCGCCACAAGCTTGCTCACTACTAACAAGGCCCAAATCTGAGGCCTAATTCAGGCCCAAAACTGAGGCCTAGTGTAAAATAACTCAGGCTACATCCCATAACAAATCATGCCCCTGCTCTCTAAGAAATTCCTCTACAATTCCCCCTTTTTCTTTTTGGATTACCCAAACTGAGTTAAAAGAACGGTTAATTAATTTTTTCACACACTGTATTAAACAAGGCACAATAACTAAAATAACTACAATAACAATAAAAATGATAATACCAAAATGAACTAAATCCTTAATCCATCCAGTAAAACCCCATGAACTAAGCCAATTGTCAAACGGAGTGCCAACAACTACAAGCTTTTTCATGTTATCTTTTAGCTGTGACAGCTGTTTGTAAATTGATTGAGAATGGTCTGAAAGGTTCATACAACACATGCCAGCGAACTCGTCACATCCGTGCCCCTGGGAGAGAAGGAGAAAGTCAATGGCAGCTCTGTTCTGGAGAACTGCATTGCGGATGTCACTAACATCTGCAGCAAGCTCACTTAACAATTTGGATGTTATATTTATTTGCTTTCCTGTCCAACAGGCTAAGGTTTTCAGTTGTGTGAGAGCATGTGCTGACGCAACTCCTGGGGCAAAAATTGATGCTGATATGACAGCTGCACGGCTCTAGAAAACTACTTCATCAATGCAATCACTATTTAGTTGAATGACACTGCGCTTGACTCGTTGGTTTTTGTGGGACAATCCAAGAACTTGATGAATGCTGGGAGCAAACATTGTCAGTTTGCCAAAATAACATGGACCACCTACAGCTCCTCGAGGTATTGCAGACCAGGCTCTATCTCCACAAATGAGAAAGATTCCTGGTGGCAGTTTTTCTACAGCACCTTTCAACGGTGTTATAGATGCAGTCCAATTGTTGCAATATTCAGAATTATTATAATACAATGGGGATTTTGGAGACACCCAGGTGTCACTGCCTCTGGACCATTTTTCTTTTATGATTAGTAAACTTGAATTCAAAAAAAACTGACCAAAAACCAAACAATAATTGCCTGGCACAGAACCCATGAGGTCAAGTTCCTGAGGTCCAGTACCGGTGGTTTTAAGATTTTGTACAACAGCAACAGCTTGGGTTCCCAGAACACTTTTTGGATTAATTTTGACTTGAGTCAGAGCTTTAAAATCTGACATGGAATTCAGTGGGACTCCAATCAGGCAAGTACGAAAAGGATTAGATGGCGTGGTCAAGGACAGACAAAGTGAGTCTTGCCCAGTTCGATTGGCCCAGGTGACCCACATATTTTGTCTTGAGTCAATGTTAAACAATTCTGACACTCCTCTTGTTAAAACAATGATGTTAATTATAATGATTACTTGAAATCCTAACATTCTGCTTATCTTCTCTGGTTGTCTTTTCTAATTCTACAAAAATTATTAAAAAAACCCCTCTAATTAACTAAAAAAGAACACTAAACTTAACTTTAAACTTAGCTTAACCACTAAAACTTAAAACTAAAACTTAACTTTAACAATTTAACAAATTAACAACTTAACAACTAAACTTAACAATTAAACTTAACAACTATGATTATATAATTATTTCTCTGCTCTTAACAAAGTTAGTTTTCAGCAGTCTGAGAGTTGTCACAAGGCTCTCCAGGTAAGTCGTCGTCGGCACTGTTGTTATCACCGTTAGCTGGTATCTCTGATTGAGGACACGCACGAGTGAATCGACTCGGCACCCAGACAGATCTTGATTTTCCTGTGGAAACACACATGTATCCACGACCATTAAACAAAACAGGACTGGGTCCCTCCCATTTACCCATCTGCATGTTCTTATGATAGACATAAAGTCCTGGGATCGCCTGTGGTCTTCCCTCTTTCACTGTATAATGGTGTATCATGACTGCAGGTTCATCTCTTCCTTCTGCTAAACATAAAAAGTTTAAAGTAAACAATACCTTAAACAATCGACTAGCTACATCAACCTCACCATTCTGCTTCTGCTTCGCTAGGTATTCTTTTAGGGTATGATTGGCCCTTTCTACAATGGCTTGGCCTGTGGGGGAGTGGGGGATTCCGGTGGTATGTTTCACCCCCCATGTCTGCATAAATCTGGTAATTCGCCGACCGGCATAGGCAGGACCATTGTCGGTTTTGATCTCTACAGGCACACCCATCACAGCAAAGCAGACAGATAGGTGTCTCTCAACATGCAAAGCTTTTTCTCCTGGTTGTGCCGTGGCCCAGATAAATTTAGAATAGGTATCTATCGTGACATGGACATATTTCAATCTCCCAAACTCTGGAACATGGGTTACATCCATCTGCCATAATTCTAAAGCTTTCAACCCTCTTGGGTTTGTGCCTAAACCAAGGCCTGGCCCATGATGGCTACACTGAGGGCAGGCACGCACAATCCCTTGGACATCATTCAGGGAAATCTGAAATTGTCGGTGCAGGGCCCTAGCATTTTGGTGAAAAGTGTCATGACTGTTGCGAGCCTTTTCAAACTCATTCTGCGGGGGGACATGGACAAGGCAGCTGACGGCAGCATCTGCCCGCGCGTTGCCTTCTCCTAAACCACTGTTGCATAAATGGCTCCGAATGTGCATGACACAGAAGACGTGCTGACGCTGCCTCAGCACGCTTCGCAAGAACAGGAACAGTTCTCCAAGGCGCTGATTTTGAGTTGACCTGATGAGTGCATTTTCAATCTTCAGCAATTTCAGGGTCATTTCATGGTGCTTCAGGCAGGTCACTGTTGTCACTGTCGTCATCATTGTTGAAATGGCCTGTCTTGTCATGTCAAAAACAAGAAATGTCCGGTGGTGGTCTTTTGCTGTTGTGGGGATGGTTGACGTTGCATCCTGACAGAGCAGCTGCGATGATGTGTCCTTGTTTTTCCATGGCACCATGCATGGCATCATGCACGGCTGCTGTGAATGCTGCTGTTTGATTGTTTTGCTCAGCTCTTGTTGCACGCACGAGCATCTCATCAACTGCACAGCCTTGGGGGAGAGAAGCTAAAATGGCTCTGGTACATGAATTGGCATTTTCAAAAGCCAGAGAGCGAAACAAATGCTCTTGGAGGTCTGGAGGCAAATCTTGTGCATCCTTTATGGCAGCAGACAGTCTGTCAATAAATTGTCCATAAGGTTCTGTGGTTCCCTGCCTGATGTTAGAAAATGAAACAGGCTTTTTCTTGTCTGGAACCAACAACAAGGCTTTGTGGGCTAATGTTTGAGCAATTTGATGAATCTCGATAGGAAAAGTCAGCTGTACATTGGTTCTAGCATATGGTCCTTGCCCTGTTAGCATGTCAGGCTGGAGTGCATACAAAGGATCTCCAACTGCTTGGTGTTTGTTTGCTTCTTCAAACGCTAAACGTTTCCATTCTCTTTCAAAAATGAGAAATTGTGAAGGGGTTAAAAGCAAAGATGCAATGTTTGAGCAGTCAGCAGGGCAGAGGACATCTGCAGTAAAAATGTATTGTATTATGTTCTTGGCTGCTTCTGATCTAATTCCATAGGTGCTAACTGTTTGCTTTGCTTGGCTTAACACTTTCCATTCGTGAGGCTCCCATCGAGCTTGGGCATTTTCTACAATCACTGGGCAAGCAAGGGAACTTGCTATATTAAAGTTGCCATCCTTCATGGCCTCTTTTACTATTTTGGACCACCTGTTTGCAATCAGATTTGGCTGGGTGACTGCCAATGCCATGCAATCCTCCTTAGAACTCGGTCGGGTAGATAGTTTCGCGAGCCTCTCAACTCTGTGCTGCAACCCATGCGCGTGTTGTGGTTCTTTCTTTCGCCGTGCTGGACTGCGAGAATCGGGGCTGGGACTGTCCTGGTCTGAGTCGGAAACCGAGTCAGAATCAGAGGGCAGGGGGCACTGGGCTGCCGCGCGCCAGTGTGTCTTTTTAGCAAGCCGCGCCGTGGCCCCGGGATCCACGGCAGCTGCTGAGGACTCCGCGACGGAAGCGGGCATGGGCGCCGCCATGTTTGTTTTGGTCACGTGAACTCCCTGCGCCTGCGTCACCGCCTTGTTTTCCGGTGAGGGGGGGAGCTGCGGGTTTTTGGTTTCGTCACTGCCCCTGTCGCCGCCCCTCTGTGTCGTCTCCTGAGCCGGCCCCGCTCCGCCCTCGGTCCCGCCTGCTGTCTCATCTTTCACCACGCCCCCAGACTCTGGCGGCTGGTGCGCTTCCTGTTCTCCTCCATTTTTTCCAGACAGAGACAAAGACTTTTCCTGCGCATCTACCACGCGGTTTTCAGCAGAACTTATAACATCTTGCAGGTTAGAATAAACGAGCGCTGCGTTCCCCTTCACTGTATGGGCTTAATTGATGCCAAAAAATCTCGCTACCTTAGAGGATTTTTGCATATTTGTCAATTCTGCCGGCGTACTAATTTCCATTGCTCGGATCGCAGCCTGGGCTGCCTTTCGCTCGGCAACTAAAGTCTCTAAAGTAGTTAGAATTTTTTCCCAGACAGCGCCAAGTTCTTGAGCTATTTTTCCCTCTCGTCCTCCAGCAATCGCGGACTTCCACAACAAATTACCAATTTCTCTCCACTCGGCTTCAGAAAAAACGAGTGAAGAGTCGCTTAACTTCCCTTTCTTCCTGGCCCACAGGGCCAACTGTTCTACTTCACTTTCTTTAAATTTTTCGCCTCTCTTTGAGAGCATACTCATGAGAAGGCGGCTGGCCGCGAGCATCTCAGTATCCATTTTCTGTTCTTTCCTTTCTCTCTTCCCGCGGGCCGCTTACCTTCACCTTCCACGGCGTGCCGCTGTCTCACCCTGGGCAAAACGGAACGACTCACGCCTTCAGCCTCCCAGCTCCGAGTTAATTTGTCCCGCAAATCCTGCTCACCACCGGTCCAGGGGGGTGCCGCTTGGCCCCGGATCTCCGGCAGGTTTGGAGACAAGCTCAGAGACTTCTGAACTCTAGTTTTTCAAGGTTTCACCGCATCAAAACGAAATCAAAAACCTATTGAAACAAAAAATCGTATTTAAACAAGCCAGCATCAAAGCATTAAAAAATCGTATTTAAACAAGTCAGCATTTGAGCATTAAAAAATTGTATTTAAACAAGTCAGCAGCATCTAAGCATTAAAAACTATGAAAGTCCCTGGGTTCGGGCGCCATTTGAGGCCAGGGCATTTCATGGGAGGCTGACAGAGTAACATAGGTCCAACCAATTTGGTCATATCATATGTTCTCCGTTTATTGCTTCAAAATGGTCGTTTATATACAGTTTCAGATAGTTTATGTGAACAGGTGTTTTCTAATTGGTACTAGATTAAAAAGGAATGTAAACAATCTTAACTTTAAGGTCACCACGGTAAAATTACTAAAACTACATTAATTAAATCCAAGCACACCTTAATAGAATTTCTAACTGCGCCACAAGCTTGCTCACTACTAACAAGGCCTAAATCTGAGGCCCAATTCAGGCCCAAAACTGAGGCCTAGTGTAAAATAACTCAGGCTACATCCCATAGCAAATCATGCCCCTGCTCTCTAAGAAATTCCTCTACAGGGAGCAAATGGCATCATACTGGGGCTGAGGGGGTTGATCAAGCTGGAGGCAACTGGGTACATACTGGGAGTGATTGGAAGGAACTAGTGAATCATGATTTAAAAGAGCTAAGATATTGGCTAAGGGATAGAAGCAATTCGTATTGATCAGGATGTAAGTTAGATAAAAAACTGATAGGTTAATGGTTATCAGTTTCTTAAGCTAGAGCTAACTGATGTATTGTTTGCCATTATGAGCTCGTTTTAGTTTTGTTTATAAAAGGAAATAGAGTAAGTGAACTGCTATAAGAACAGATTGAAACCAGTAAGAAAAATGACCAGCACCTGGACTTTATATCAATCAATCACAAAGCAGGGGACCTAGGATCAATGCCAGAGGGGCACAGACACATCTAAGCAAGACCTGCCCCTACACATCTCAAGGTCTGCTTGTAGGAAAACTTAGGGTAGAGCCAAGCTTCCAAGACTGCAGGCACAGCTGAGTGAGACCCATCCTATTCAAGCTCAAGGTCCATTTGTAGGAGGTGAAAACCCTGTCAAGCTTCCAGGACTGCAGACACACCCAAGGGAGACCCACAAGAAAGCTCAGGGGGCATTCCCAAGGGAACATTGCTTTGTCAAGCTTCCTACACTACAGAGACACCCAAGTGAGACCCACACCTCACACCAAACCAGCTCAAGGCCCCTTTGTTCCGTGTGACTGCACTCGTGGAATCCTGACTACCCTATGTTCTCCTGGAAATTGACCTTGAGCTTGTATGGGCTGGGTGCTCACTAGAGTGCATCAGCAGTCCTGGAAGCTTGATAAATCTAGGTTGTCAAACAAATTGACCTTGAGCTTCTTTAGGAGGGAGGGGTCTCACTTGGGTGCCTCTGAAGTCCTTAAAGCTCTGGCTTTCCCGTGCACAAGACACATTGTATACACAATTTTATAATTTTGGCGAGTACATCTTGGCTCCTCCAAAGCCATAATCCACCACCCATCCTCCTTTAAACAATGGGGGATTTTTACACAATCACAGAATCATCAGGTTTGAAGAGACATTCAAGATCCTAGAATCCAAGCCAGCCCTAGCACCTCAACAAAACCATGGCACTAAGTGCCACATCCAGTCTTTCTTTAAACACATCCAGGTATGCTTATTCCACCACCTCCCTGGGAAGATCATTCCAGTACTTGAAAATTTTAAATCAACAAACATTATAACATCCTCTTTGAGATAACTAATTTGCTTATTCTTTATGAACAATAGGTTATTGCTATTGCCTTTATCTTGCACATCAGCAAATTCTTACAGGATTTTGTAAGCAACAATTTTTAAAGCTATTAAAATGATTTTAAAGTATTACATTATTTTAGGCAATTATTTAATATTTAGATCTTGTTTTTAAATATGAGTTATCTTTTTTTATTTAAGCATATTTCTTCAGTAACTCCCACTACTAATACAGGGTTCAGAGGAATGGTGGCATTTCTAGGCTTAATTTGAAAGGAGGCTTTCTCCAATGAGACTGTTCAGTTCTATGTAAACTATGTTTCAAGAAGAGAGTCTTTCTTACGGTTTGACATTAAGAAATCTTTTTATGTAAGCTAAAAAGCTCTTAACCATAAGAAGGAAAAAACCTTGGTCATAAATGTGAGCCCATTTAAGTAAAAAATAAACAGAAACTACCATTACAAGTGATAAATGAGGTCTTGACCTTTTTTTCACCAGTTACTGTTTTACCTCCCACACTCTCACAAAACACATCAAGAATTCCTCAGCCAAACACCTGCCCAGCAGTAACCCATAGGAAAAAAGGGCCTTTAAGAAAGCAAACAGTGCTGTATCACTTATGTCTGCATTGCAACAGAAATACAGGAAATATCAAAGGCCTTCTCTCACTTTGGAGGTTTATGCACAATGCACAAGTCTAGCAGGTGTTTGTTTGCTAATGGCTGAGACCTCAAGCAGAAAAAATCCCCACAAATGATCCCCAACCAACAGTATAAACCAGCATATAAAAGCTCAACATTTACTGAGTATCATGGCCATAAAGCTGCCCAACAAAGAGAGAGCAAGACAAACTCCATACTTGTATAGCAATCTAACCTGAAAAGCATCAAAATATGCCACATGGAATCACTACTGCAACAACCAAGACAAAAAATCTCTGCTTTCAATCTTCAGTAGCCAGCTCTGCTTTAGAACCACTTCTACCTACAGAATCATTTCCAGGCCCTTACTTCCAGCCTACGACGTTTGATAGATCAGCTACAATATTTTGGTCCATAAAACAACGGAACTCACACCAAATTTTTATTCACCCACAGACTCTGGAAGCTCAGGTTTCATTACTTTACACTCACTGTGTCAGGTTCTCCTACCACCAAGTGTGAAGGTGACAGAGTGAAGGAGCTCCAGAACATTCTGCTCTCATGAAGGCCCTTGGTCCAACTGCAGGTGTTTCCTCTCTGTAACAGAAACACATTGATTGATTACAGCTGCCCCTCATTTGTTTCATCACCAGCTTTTCCTGAGGACTAACACTAACTAGCCAATTTTTTAGCCCTGTAGAAGCCAAAATTAAATTACATAAAAATAAACAATAAACATCCATATTATTTCTAAACTTAAATGTACTTAAATATACAAATCTGTAATTTGTGTAACAAAACTATACAATTTAGCCCTATAGGGGCTAAAATTAAAGGGAGAACAAGTAGAAAGACAGGGGAAGCACAGTCTGGCCAAGAAATAAAAAGAACTCAAGGCCCATGAGGAGTTTGAAAGTTTCCCTCAAATAGTAAAGACCACACAAGCAAAATAGAAGTCTCCAAAGTATCTAACAGGAACACTTTGTATAGTTACATCTGTATGTCCACCACTTAATTAAATAAGTAACAGTTGTTAAAACCCCTCCTCTATCTGTACAAAGACTCATCATGGACAAAAAAGAAGAACATATGGAAATACAGTCTTGCAACATCCAGGTCTGTGGGAGACAGACCTTCTGGGGATCCCCAAGGTGGCAGCACAATTAATAAATTACCTCAGCAAGAGTCAGCTGCCAAAACTCCCAGGGAAGCACCAGGGCCCAGAGCTGCCCCTCCCAGTGTCATATGGGACAGCTGCAGCTTGTTTGGAAGAATAACTAAAGGTCCTACACCCAAAAGGAA
Organism: Acrocephalus scirpaceus scirpaceus; assembly: GCA_910950805.1. Lineage (NCBI taxonomy): Eukaryota > Metazoa > Chordata > Aves > Passeriformes > Sylviidae > Acrocephalus > Acrocephalus scirpaceus. The sequence goes on from CAJVGK010000062.1 coordinate 52,200, forward strand.
AGTGATCCTACTTTAGGATTAGTCTCTAGTTCTTAAAGGATTGCTAAAGTAAGTGTGCATTTATTTGTATATTTTACACTTAATACTTGCTTGAATGCCCCTCCAAAACTGTTGTTAATCTGAGAACTAAGAACATGCCACTAAAGAAAAAATCCCCTTTTTTTCCTTTCAAAAGTAAAATATTTCTTGTTGTTTTACAACAGGCTCCTCTCCAAATACATGCTGTGGGGTCTTTTTTATGGTAAACTGAAGCAGTACCTAATGATAAATGAAAAAAGTGAAAGGTTCTTACAAGCATTTTTATCTGTAGAATGCAGAGGTCAGTCTGTTACACTCAAAAATTATTTTCAACTTCAACAATTCTGTTGACCTTTCACCTTTGCCAAATCCCTAACTCATGTAGAACTGTAAGAGGTGCACACAACATTTCTTGTGAATAAGTTGCAGCAAACCCTTACAGCAACAAATCCTACAAGTTCCCCCTAAGCAAAGGTGGCAAACACCCCAAGGGAATGTACAACTCACACTCCCTGGAAGTGCAGGAAATGAGATTTGTCCTTCCACCTCAAAGGATGCAGGGGGATGACCTGGAGAACATCAAGGATTTGCGGATCATGGCAATTTACAACAGCTCCTACTTTTTTGCCAAGAAACAGGGAGTCCCAAGGAACCATGTCAACAGTTCAAGGAATGTCTCACAGGCCAGGAAAGGCTCTGACACACTGACTGAAAATACTGAGAGGAGGGAGGACAAGCAACACATCAGCCAATGCAGCTTTTTGGGTGCCTTGGACATTATTCCTTCAGAACAGCCACGCTCCACAATCTTTTTCCATAAAGATTCTCCCCAGATACAAATCCAGGCACGATGGTGAAGGGGCTAATTCTTTACCCTATTTAGAATTAGTCAGAGAACTTCATCCCTCATGTGCTCCCTTCACTTGAAGCTCACACAAGACCTTGATGGACAACTTGCTTCAACTTCCAGGAGGTCAAACTTGATAAAATCCTAAATATTGTCCTTCCTAGTGTATTTCCTTAGCCTCCTACATTTGTGAGACCTGCCTATACTGCTGTCTGCTCTAACAACATTGTTCTTCCCTCTTTCTCATCTCACAGAGCTCATTCTCATCTCTCTCCATGCTCTGCTCCAAAGTGTGTTCAAATCAAAGGTTCTCATTTTTTTCCTCTTCCCCTTAATTGTGTTTAATTAGACTATTTTTTTCTTGAAGTCAAGGGCAAGAGGCTTATTTATTTCAATGAATATTTAGCCCAGCCTTTTCCTTCCAGTGTTCTACCTCACTGCATCTTCAAACACATTGTTCCATAGGGACAGGGAGGCATCCAAATGAAGATTAATAAAAAGGCAATTAATGTGGAATTATTAATTGAAGAAACAGAATCACTTTTTCCAGTGTCAGTGAACTTCAATACACTAATAAAATTAACAAATATCAAAGTGTTTCAGGTCTGAAATAGAAACATTTCCACTAAATCTGAGTTACTTTTCCAAATACTGGGCAAATAGTCATATACACTTTGAAATACAAAAGTATCTCCAGTGCTCCAAGATGAAGCTGAGCAAATTTCACTGAGTGAAATGAGAGTAGACATTATTTGCACCTTCTAAGCATGCATTATATTTTCATCTTGGTGTTTAAAATAAGGCCACTGAAAGGAGAATTTCCACTGCCCCAGCTGTCAGGACCTGGTTTTGTGACTTGCCTGCTTGGGAATTACTCATTTGCCATTGCAAATCTGAAATTACTATTCACTGGGACAGACCTGCTCCTGATTGCACCCTGATGATGTGTCCTCAGTCCAGCTCACGACACTGGTAAGATAAATGTGTAGAACAAGAACAGGGGCAAAACACTGACAAATTTTGCTTAGATCAAAGAGATGCAATCACACCCTTTCAGTACTACCGGACACCTTCTTGACAACATTATGAGGCAATGAATGTCCATATGTATTGGCTGATGGAGGTGAATCCATAAGTTCTAGGAGGCAGCTGTCTAAAGCAGGGGAAGCTGATTAATTACCCAGCAACAATTCATTATTAAGACCCTTAGGTCTACTTGTGCACCACAAAGAGGGAAACAACAAAACCTATGAATGCTATTCAGACTAAACTGTTGGCAGCTGTAGCCACAGAGGCACATATACACAGAGAAAATAACACCATCTCAGAAAAATGAGGGGCTTGGAAACAAATTGTCAGACCAAGTGGGCAGTCTCCATCCCATGCAATGGATGTATCAGCACATGCAGCTGAGCCCCTGTGCTGGAATGCTCACCATTTCTCAGCTCTGCCTGTGCTCTGTGTCAAACCATGATCATACACCCAGGGGCACAAATGAGGGGCCAGTCTGCAAAGCCTTGGGCTTTGATTTCACATGGCTAAACTGAAGCAAATGGACAGGAAAATACAGAAAGCCTGAACACCTCTGCAGATAAAGACCTGTGTGTTAATACTGATGTTAATTGACTAAACAGAATTTAAAGCTGGTATCTGCCTGCATATACCATACAAGCCTCTTTTCAGGTGTGTGCAAAGAATGTGTCTGTTTCCTCTTTTTCCTTTCCTGTGGATCATACAGATGATACATTTCTTGGCCAGCACCAAATCATCACCCCTTTTGGCGATGGTTCCCTAAAGAGTTTAAGTACTAGAAGAATGGACTACTGCACAGCATCAAATTTCAATTGTGACTTAACAATTCCACAAAGGGATTTCCTATAGTGACACTTCTCAGGAATACACAATATTTGAAATTTCACTGATATTTCTCTCTAACAAAACAGCACTTCAGCAGTGATTCCAAGATATAAAATTCCCATAAAGCCTTTTCTTTCCTCTGGGTGTCAGAGTTGTCCTCAAAGTCCTTCTGTGTTAAAAATTAATTGTCTGGTTTTTTGTCTAGCAGATCCAATGTATTATTTAGGGAGTACATTCACAGTAATATTTCAGAAAGATTACAACCCTCCTCCCCAAAATCTTGGATGACAATTTGGGGTTACTCTGAACCTCTCTCCAGCTTTGACTTCTGAACTTCTCCTTTAATCTACTTTTTTAATTCTGTATACTGATACAGTAGGTTTTCTCTTTTTGTTAGAGAAAAAGAGAAAAACTACCCTTTTGTAACCTGGTGTCCAAACACCAGAACAACCACCTGACAATTTCCATAAAATCACCTTCCTCTGCAAAAGTCTTTAGTTGGAATCTTATTATTAAAGCAAGTTTTTCCAAACAGTTTCCACTGCAGAGTCAAGGGGCCCTCTGCTCAGAATCCTTTTCCTTAAAAGGATGGGGAGATGGACGGATGATTTCTGTGCCTTGTAAAGGTCCAATGCAATTCACCTCTGGATACCAAACAGTTCTTACATCTAACTGGGGATGTAGTCACAGAAGATGAGAGGATTTCTCTCTAGCAATGATATCCTGCCCCTTGGCAGATATCAGGCAGCTCAAATAAAATTTAAGGTTTAGCTCACAACACTCAGGATGCTGACAGATGAGGAAAGCACTGTCACAGCAGCTCTAACTTGACTTTCTGTCTACACTGGTGTACATTTTAAATCACTTCTGAACAAGATCACTAGAAATGGGCAGCGATCTCTAAATCATCCATGAAAATACAATGGCATCCAACAGCTGTTGGATTGTTATCCCCCCAAGTAAGGGAAGGCAGTAGTTAAACAGGCATAGAGAGGATGAAAGGAATAGTTCTGTTCCTAAGAGCTGCCTCCTTCCCGTGCCTCCTCATTTCCCATTAACATCTAAGAGGTCAGCATTCAAGAGCTTTTCTTACCATCTGTTCTTGAACCCTCTGCCTGTTCTCATCTCAGTATATCCAGGTAACTCAATTTAGAGTTACTGGAGATTTGTTCATCACTTTTATTATCTTCCAAGCTACTAGGCAAACCAAGCTACTAATAAAATCCAGGTCTGCCTGACCAATATATGATAGACATTTACTTCAGGAGATACTGCCAAAAAAAAGACATTTCCCTGGTCTTCTGGGCATAGTAGACATCACATAAAGGGACTAGACCAAGCTATGAAAACCAGAGCAAGGCAAACAATGCTTGGCCCAGAACTGTTTCTCAAACAGTAAAAAATCAGAACAATTAGGAGGAAGTCCAAGATTATTTAGATGCTAAACATGCATCCACCTAAACCCTGCACTGGGGAAATGGATGGAGTCTACAGAATTAGAGCAGCTGCCAACATTACACTGAGGTTTGTAAACTCACTTTTCATTATAACTCTCCACACAAAACTTTGGGGCCTTTCACTACTCTCCCCAGAGGTTTTGGCTTTGGTATTATTTTGCTTGGTGCCAGTTTGAGTGCCACTGAGCCTACCTTATACTTTATCTTCAGAATATTTAAGTAGATCAACTTCATGCCATCTTAACATGCTTGGGTTGAACTTTTTGCCTTATTTGAAATGATAAAGTAGATAAAGAATAGGGCCTATACTTGTTTACTTCATATTAGGCACAATTTTTGCATTCTGTGAATGCTTCCTCATTAGTTTTTCTCTGCCTGCTAGACTTCATTTATCCACTCTAAAAACCTAACAAGACCGAGTTCATAGACATGCTGAATGCTAAACTGGCAGTGAATTACTAAAAGCAGAATTTAGAGTCTCATATTAAAAATATTGTTGATACCTCACTCAGTTTAAAAAAAATTGAGAGAAAAATAGTGCTCCCCTGATGTTGCCAGAAAATTCTCATTATTGAATATATGCACTGCATTTTTCTTACATGTGTTTGGCTTTTGAAACTTCATGTTTTAAATATCAACTTCAGCAGAAAGAAGTCAAAGAGTAAAGAACTCTTTATACAGTCAGATACAGAATCACAGTACAATGATACTTGGGAACAAAGAGCAGTAAGTAATCAGCTCCTAAAGCCACAACAAGGTCTGCACGCTGCCACACCGAGTTCCAGAAAATGCACTTCACTGAAAAGGAGAGCAAGACAAGAGGTGACTGTTGCTAAGACCTATCACTCTTGTTCCCAATGTACATCAAATCCAAAATCTTTTATACACTTTTGCAAAAAGGAAACTGGCACTTGACAACCCATATTTCTCCTTTGTTGAGCAATCTACCTCCTGTTTTCTCATGAAACAAATAACAGGTAAGATAGAACACATGAGGGTTTTTTTTTGTTTGTTTCTACTATCATTTCAACAACTCCCTACAGCTCTCAGTCCAACTATCTTACTTCCAAGAGTGAATAAATATATAACATATACATGTATCATTTCTGTATAAATGCACACACATACTCAATCTCCTTGTTGGACTAACACCCTTTGCACCCCAGCATGATTCCAGTCAGTGCAGTTATCAGCAGTGCAAGTCATCCACCAACACTACAAACTGAATTTTAGCATTCATGAGAATTTGGCTGACTTTAATCCCTCTCAGTGCACACACACCTCTTAGGGAATCTAAGAAGGTTCAGGTGGACAACATTTCACCTTACATCATTATGTGAACCTTCTCAGTTTCACAAGAAAAAATACAAGATAGGAACTGAAAAAGAAAATAGGGCACGCAGTGTTTCAGCAGCTGCAGCAGGTACCTTGCTCTGGCTAGAGGAATAAAACTGGCAGTGACTGAGATGATATATATCCATAACTTCCAGGAATATCCAAGTTGGAGGTGCTGGATCACTGCTGACTCAAAGCAAGCACCATGTCCTGGGTCACTGCCACTCACTGTCCCCAACGACCTTGCACAAAAGTCAAAGCAGGCCTGACTCCTTAATTTACAAGCTAGGAAAAGCTCCAGTTAGTCCAAATAAACCATTCCATAGTTTATATAGTCCATATAAACTACAAGGAATGATAGCAAGTTACACACCTATTCCCTTAAACCCTTAGTGCTACAACACTTGAAATCAATCCAAAATTATGCAGACCCCTCTCCCTCCATTTCAAGAAATGCTAGAAATTAGTCACTGTTGCTTCTTAATAAAACAGTAAACAACTTTGTATCTACACACAAAGCCTATAATACAGAATTATTTACGTCCAAACAGCAAATTACATTGTAGTCCTACAAGGCTCTTATCTCTTCACAATGTCAATTTTCTGGAAAAACACTTTACACTCTATGCCATCAGTTAAACAAGAAAATGAAAAAAACAAAATTACCTGAAAGCCAGAGATTTTTAGATAGAGATAGATCTAAAACTTTCCATTCTATTTAACCATGACCCATTTATTTATTCCATGAATGCTTATCACTGCCCAGACCAAAACTAATTTGCAGGCCTTCTCTTGATATTTTCAATAGTATAAAAGGATTGTTATGCTGGGTAACATCAAATGTGAATTGCAAGAATTTTGCAATGAAATAAAAAAATCATTAGGGTACAGTTAATCTCAGATTTCATGAGTTTGACCCTATTTTGCATTCCAAAAAGCAACAATTAACATCTATTTATAGCAACAGCAGCTACATGACATGGCTGACAAAACCTTATGTGAAACAACTATTACAGAATTTTCTCACAGTTTTCCAGGGAGCTCTCAAGATATCTTCCTTTCTATTAGAAATACTTTCAATTGAGCATGACAAGAAAACAGCCAACAAATCTCACTTCACACACTGAATTTCTGGATCACTTTTTTTGCATATACAGAAAAGCTTCTAAAACATAGCCCTAAGAAAACAAACAAGATTTCTACTCGTACAAATTTGGAAGAAACACGTGAGCCATGGGTAACTGTATTCCTCACACTCATGTGCTCCTCTGCCAGTTTTAGGTTAATTACTGCTTTGATGTACCAACTGACTGGTTGGTAGCAAAGGTGTTTTCTTTCTTGTGGTGCCTCCCAAGCTCCTTGTCAGTTCAATAACTCCCTCACCTCCATGAAATTCCCTGCAGGAATTTTGTTGCCTAGAAGGATTACTGCCCACGAAGAAAGCCTGCTGTTCTGACAGCCCTTCTCCATGATACATCATTTCCTATTCTATGATACCTCCAATAAAATCACATTGCAGAAACCTCCACCACTTGTGTAATTCATCATTATTTTTTTTTAAAATTATCACCCTAAACATCTACTTTATATTGCTGAGTGAACAGCAAGGTCAAAAATATTTCTTAACCATTATGTAAGTATCAAGATGCCTGGTATATTTTTATAACAATATTTTTTTGGAAGTAAAAGGCTACGTATTAATAAGTGATGTGTTTCAAGATTTACTTGCTGGACCTTGGAGACAGAGAAAAATCCCTCATCTGCCTCACTGTTTCCACCACCTTCTCACCAGAGCTACAAGCCATACTTAAGAGTAAAGAAGTCACAATATACAGAAGATGCCACCAAGTTTGCAGACAGCTGTTAAATGCTTCCCCTCTCCAGCAGATGCTTTAATGGAGTTTCCACCAAAACAGAGGTATTCTACTCAATATCAAATCTTAAACATAAAATGCATAATTATTCTATTCACAAAACATGATTCCAAGTAGAATTTTCTAAGTTATACAACATGTAAAGAATTAGCCCCAAATCGTTATCTACAGAAGTTTATATACAATTTGAATAATATGGCACAGGCCAGACTCAACATTCACTAAAGTCAATGACAAAATTGCCAAGATAAACCCTGAGCCATGATTATAAATCAGAACTGCATCACGACTTCTAAAATACCAGCAAAACACTGGTGATATTTGGGTGTTATAAAAGTCCTGGAAAGCATCAAGGAAAGATGGATGATACAGAATTTTGTTATCCAGTCAGCACAGTTCACACTTAGCCTTTGTATATTACAAGGCAGGAGGGTTATTTTAGGCAGTGAATGCAGAGAAAATTGTTTGGTAGCTCACCTTCAAGGTCTTATTCAAGAGTACTCTTGCTCTTTTTAATCTATTTGGAGTCCAGTACTTTAGACAGGTCTACATGCCATAGCTGTTGAGAATCCCCTCATCTGATTGCAAGTAAGTCATCTATCTAGACACATAAAACTTATTCCAAATATAATTAGAAAGACAAAATGCCCAGATCTGAAGTGCATGCCTCCTGCCACTTTCAGACATGGCCTCTAGCAGATTTGAAGAGCAACTCAATAATTCAAGAAACATTACTTCAAATTTTGTAATGCTAAAGCTGATTTACACACATGTACACTCACCTCTTTCAACAGAAAGAGAATTATTCAATCTACCCTTTGCATCTTGAATCTGGAACTGCTTTTCACAGTCACTTATATCAAGAGGGTTTTTCCCTCAGCAGAATATTAGTCTCACAATTATTCTACAATGATTGTGAGACTAATTTCTTCTACATTCTACAATCTACCTACAATCGACATTTATGTTTCAAACCTAAATAAAACCCAACTGCTATGTAAAAACAGAAATTCAGAATAACTTATTGTCATATATACCAACTGCACCAAAAATTAGGTAAGTATTTTAAATAATTAATTTAGAAAGTCAAGTGGCTTTAAAATGCGAACCCAACTTAAGCTTACAAGTGGCCTACACTACAATGCAAATGGATTAATAGACTCTCTGATTATTAATTCTGTAAAGCATTGCTACGATCACAATGTTTATGATGTTTATGACAATCTACACAAGATTAACAATAATTTGCAATAAATAGTTCTCCTTCAAATCCTTAATTTCATGTTGGAGTACAGCCTTATTCTTTTAACTAACCAGTTTTTACCTAGCACAAGTCCTAGGAAATGTCTGACTAAACTCCAGGCACCAGAGGAATGATGATGAGGGTTTAAGAAGCCAATCTCAGCCCTGAGCAATTATGACAAAGCACACAATCTACTTCTCTTAAATAGGTAAATGTGGAGGACACAAAAATAAGTTCTCCTGCTCCTGGGATTGAATGCTGGTGAAATGTTTTTCTTCAAAGCCTAAATGAGAAACGAAAATGAGCCTAGTAGCAAACAAAAAGGAAGAAACACAAAATAGGTTTACTTTATACTATCCAAGTCAAGCCAAGGAATGGCTACCTGAGCATAGAAACACACAGCTCAAAGCCTTAAACCTGTGCTAATCCTTCAGGAGAACAGGTCCATTCTTTCAGATGCAGAATGGCAACCTGAACTGCATGAAAAAAATGCAGTTTTTGGGCTCTCCTTAAGTGCACAATACTCAATATTTTGCTCTGCACATACCTGTTTCAGCAGTCCATCATCAAGGCTTCCTGGCCTTTACCAGCAAGTGTCATTAACGTGGGGGTTGGGATACCATTAACTCATTTTAAAGGCACATTCTCTTTCCTTTTAAATCTATACTGCACCTTCAGTTTGATTGTGGCAAACAAGGCAGAGTCATAAGACAAGAAAGATCTACCCAAAACATCCAAAAGTTAATGTGACCTCTGTAGATTGCATCCTGTTTTACCAGCTGCTTCATCAACATCTGTGCACCTAGGAGCAGCCCAAGACACAGCAAAGGACACACCTACTGCTGATTTTGATTCTGTTATAGTAAAGATTCATTAAGAGATTTCAGGGAAAAAGGAGCAGGGATTAAACAGCCTATAAAGGTTTCAGTGGTGTCATGATACAGCACATTAATAGCTTTAATGTGCAAAAAATTACATATGGGCTAATAAAAAGTCTTCTTGAGGAGATTGTCTGAAATTTAAGAGGTTTAGATTGCTAAAAAAGGAAGAAAGCTCCTCTTCTGTCTGAGTGCAGCCAGTTCTCCAAGCAAAGCCAGGCCCAGGTGAGTGAGGACAGACAGGATGGGGTTGGGGGATGTAGAGCAAGGTTGTCCACACTGGGTGAAACATCAAGGCACAGCTGCTCTGAGCAGGCCAGACCTGCTTAGGAGAGTCCCTGTGTTAAAATCCATCACTGAATGCTGCAAACACCTCTTCTCTAAAGAGAAAAATACACCCTTGAAAATAGTAATGTGGATTTCTTAGGATATCTTTGAAATATTTTTCCAGAACTCTTGGAAAAAAGACTTCCTAATGAACTGCACCAGACCAGAGAGAAAACCAAGCACAGCCATGGTTTCTCAGGACTTGCTTGATCCTAATGAGCCCCGTGGTACATTTGGTGCTGAGCCCTGGAACCTCAGGGCCTGAGAGGAGATTGCACAAACCTTGCCAGGAGTCAAAGGAAACACCCAAAGTGTCCTGAAGCATTCATGGGTTCCACTGAGGTCCATCCCCAAAACAGACCCTTCATGGAGTCCTTGGAGGAGAGAATTGGAGGCCAGGATTCCACTGAACTTCTCAGAGACTCAGTGCCAAAAAGTACTTAAATTACCCCTGAGTACCCTGAAGTATTAATGAGTCCTAAAAAGTGTTTTTACTGTCCAAAAAATCGCAAGGGACTCATTAAGCAGATAATAGAAAGCTATAATTTTAAAAACTCTGACTCAATTTCCAAAAAAAGTTCTGAAAAAAACTTTGAGTACCTTGAAGTATTAATGAGCCTCACTGAGTGCTGTTACTGACTAAGAATCCCAAGGGACTCGTTAAAGATAATTGGTGGCCATGATTGCACAAACATTTCCTAAAGTCAGTTTTAAAAGTTAAACACCAAGTACCCTAAAAAACCTGAAGTACCTTGATGCATTAATGAGCCCCACTGAGTGTTGTTACTGACAAAGCCTCTCAAGGGACTCATTACAGCAGAGAATTGGAGGCCAGGATTGAACAAATCTCTGAGAGACTCCAAGGCAAAAGCCAAACCCAAAGTCCTTGGAAAAACCTGCAGTCCCTGGCAGCATGAAGGAGCCCCCCAGGGCCATTGCTGACCAAGGCTCCTTCCCCAGGGACTCCTTCCAGCACATCCTGGAGGCCACTGGCATGGCAGGGGGATGCTGAGGGCAGCACAAGGGGCTGAAAGTGCCCAGCCTTGCTGGGGCTGTGCCAGGAGGCCCCAGGGCCTCAGGACAAGGGGTCTCCTCAGTGCCCTTGGTGGCACAGAGGCTGCTGTGGCCCAGGGCACCAAGCCTTGGCTTCTCTTTGTCCCCACCTGTCATCACTGCCTGCAGTTCTCTGCTCTGCCTGGGGCCTGGGGACACTTTCTGTGTCGTGTCCCTCAGTGGGACTCATTAAAACTTCCAGAAACTTCAGATTTTGAAGCTCACTTTGAGTTGTAGAGAAGTTTTTGATCACACTCTGAGGGATTGAGTCTGATGTAAACAGAACCGAAGCCCTGAGAGGGTCATTAAAGTCCTTGTGCTGTGTCTGTGCTGCTGGGCTGGGCTCCTGGCACAGAGGATGATCCTGGTAACAAAGAAGAGCTTAAAAACACATTTCTCTGGATGAGCAGCTTTTCTGCCAGCCCAGCAGGGCTGGGGCACTGCCTGCAGCCACCCCGGGCACAGCACACAGGCACAGAGAGCTTCAATCACTCAGGGCTGGGAAGGAGCTGAGAAGGGACTGGGGAGAATCACTGCCAGCCCTTGGCACAGGAACCTCTGGCTGCAGGACAATGCAGCTGCAGCTCCTGCAGTGATCTCCTCAAGCTGCAACATCCCAATGCCTACAGACTCTGTGAGTACATTCTCTGAATATTTCTTGTGTAGAGCAGCCAGGGGTGCCCAGGGCTGTGGTGCAGAGCAGGGTCCTGCAGCCCAGGGCACTGTGCTGGCCCAGGGACTCTGCTGCCTGCCAGGGACAGCTCTCAGCCAGCCCTGGGACCTGCTGCCAGCAGTGGGGGACAAGATCTGGGTGGAAGGAGACAGCTGGTAAGGTTTGGAATTTTCTCCTTGTGTGGTGATGATGCTGCAATGTTCAGGACTGCTCTCAGCATAACATTTAACTGCAGAACATTTCCAATTAGAATATACAGGAAGCACAAAAAGGCAGAGTTTGCAGAAAAGGGAAAATCCTACTTTTTTAATCTACGGCTCTGTGTTGCCTTGCTGGGAAATTGCAAATAGATATTCATCTCTCAGTTCAGGTTTAGAAAATAAAACAGTTTTCTCTCAGATCCTTATAAACCAGGCAGTGACACAAATCAGCACAGGGTCCCTTACAGGCAGCACCAGTGTCGCTTTTTCCAGCCTCCTCAGGGTTTCTCTGACATTGCCATCAGAGCCTGCAGAGCCAGAGCTGCCCCTGGGCAGTGCCTGAGCTGGGAGGGCTCTGCAGGGCAGAGCTGAGCCCCCAGGGCTGGGCTGGGCTGGGCTCTGGATGCACTGGCAGGGCCCAGCCCTGGGCCCAGGGAAGCAGCTGCAGGCAGGGACAGCTGCAGGCAGCAGAGCCCTGGACAGGCAGTGGGGGGCAAGTGCTACCAGGCTTTGCTGGGATATTGAAAGTCCTCTCCAAACTGAAATATTCTGTGATTACTTTATTTACAGATTTCCATGCCAAGACACCGAATAAAGGGTGTCCCAGCCACCCCTTTCCTGGGCAGCTCTGGGCAAGGCAGGCTGTGAGGCTGGGAATAACCCGACTCTCCTCAAGCAGGGCCATGGACAGGACGCTTGGTGTGTCCTGGAGATGCCATCCAAGCTGCGAGCTGCCTCCAGGAGACACTGGGGGAAGGAGTGTCTTTGGCCAGGAGTGGGGCTGAGAATCTGAGAAAGGCTGAGCCAGTTTGCTCTGCTGTGGCTCCCTCTGCTCTCAGCTGTGTCAGGCTGATTTTCAGGGAAACACAGTGACTGCTGTCAATCTCAGAAAGAGCAGCTGGGAACAGATGGAGCGACAGAGCAGCTCCCCTCACCCTTCACTGAGTTCCAGCCAATGCTCTTGCCTTGCACAGTTCTCTCTGATCTCCCTGCAGGGCACAGCAGGAAACCCTCTCCAACTGTCTTTGGCCATCACCATTCTTTAGCCCTGGAACAGGAGATGCTGCCCAGCTCCTCTGCCTCAGGAGCATTTTAGGCTGATGAAGTCCGAACCCAGGACTGGCCCCTGTCTCCGTTCCCATGATCCCAGTGCTGCAGAGCAGAGCTCAGCCCTCGGTGTCCATGGGCAGATCCCCTGCTCGACACAGCCACAGGGCAAGATCCCAGCAGAGCTCCAGGAACTGGGGGGCTGAAGGAAAGGCTGTGAGAAATGAAAAATTGGGTGGCACAGAGCAGCAGGGGCAAGGCTGGGAGAAAGGGCTTGGACATTGCTCAGCAAAGTTTACCCTGACTTTTCACTCTCTCTTCCTTCAACAGGACTGCATGGGCAGAGTGAAAAAATGTCCAACAGCAGCTCCATCAGCCACTTCCTCCTGCTGGCATTGGCAGACACGCGGCAGCTGCAGCTCCTGCACTTCTGCCTCTTCCTGGGCATCTCCCTGGCTGCCCTCCTGGGCAACGGCCTCATCATCAGCGCCGTAGCCTGCGGCCACCTCCTGCACAGCCCCATGTTCTTCTTCCTGCTCAACCTGGCCCTCACCGACCTGGGCTGCATCTGCACCACTGTCCCCAAAGCCATGCACAATTCCCTCTGGGACACCAGCACCATCTCCTACTCAGGATGTGCTGCTCAGGTTTTTTTGAATGTATTCTTCATGTCAGCAGAGTACTATCTCCTGACCATCATGTGCTACGACCGCTACGTGTCCATCTGCAAACCCCTGCACTACGGGACCCTCCTGGGCAGCAGAGCTTGTGCCCACATGGCTGCAGCTGCCTGGGCCAGTGCCTTTCTTTATTCACTGCTGCACACAGCCAATACATTTTCCCTGCCCCTGTGCCATGGCAATGCCCTGGGCCAGTTCTTCTGTGAAATCCCACAGATCATCAAGCTCTCCTGCTCCAAATCCTACCTCAGGGAACTTGGGCTCATTGCTGTTAGTGTCTTTTTAGCATTTGGTTGTTTTGTGTTCATTTTTTTCTCCTATGTGCAGATCTTCAGGGCTGTGCTGAGGATCCCCTCTGAGCAGGGACAGCACAAAGCCTTTTCCACCTGCCTCCCTCACCTGGCCGTAGTTTCCCTTTTCCTCAGCACCTCATTTTCTTCCTACCCGAAGCCCCCCTCAATGTCCTCCCCATCCCTGGATCTGGCCCTGTCAGTTCTGTACTCAGTGGTGACTCCAGCCCTGAACCCCCTCATCTACAGCCTGAGGAACCAGGAGCTCAAGGCTGCACTGTGGAGACTGATAACTGGATGGTTTCAGAAACATTAAAGTTCTGGCCACTTTCCAGAAATCACCTGTAATAAAAGTCATATTTGATACTTCTTGTTGGCTTCATTTTGGACATTCTTTTTCTTAGGTTTGTAATTTTAATGTTGTCCAAAAGAAGTGTCGTTATTTATGTTTTTTTCTCATTTTGTTTCTCTCCACATTCCCCATGCCCACAGACTGTGTCAATGAGGGGCTGCACTATTAGTGATTTAAATTGAACCAAATGATCTCCCAGCGAAGTTTTCTGCAGGGATCTCCCTTTTGTTCCCTTCTCTGGAGTTGAAGCAACAATGCCTGTGTGCAGAGCTGCAGACAGATCAGTGCTGACACAGCAGCTGTGCCCAGGAGAAGAGACATGGAAGCACTGCCTCAGGAGCCCCTGTTTGCACTGCCCAGAGCAGGCGTCAGCACCCCCATGGTGTTGGTGTGGGGAGATGAAGCTGAGGGAGCACAAATGCCATCAGCCCCTGGGGCCAGGAAGGGCTGGGGGACAGCAGGGAAACCACTCAGGTTTGTGGTGGCCTCTGAAGTCACACAGAAAGTTTGTTCCCAACAGCTGGGAGTTTCCTGTGCCACTGCAGACGTTGTTGCTCAGAGCCAGGGCTGCCTGGCTGCCACCCCCAAACTGCCCTGAGCATTTCCTTTGTTTCACCTTGGCTTTCTTTACTCTTCCTGCTGCAACTTTCTCCCTTTTGCCTATCCCTGTTCTTTCCCCTGCAAACAGCCCATCCCTGGTTTTCTTTTCTTCTCTGGCCCCACTCCCCATTTCAGTTCCTGACTTGGCACCATGGGAATGTCCCTTGGGGAGCAGGATCATCCTCCAAGTGCTTCAGGAATTGTCTGCAGGCTCCTGCAGTGCCTCGTGCTGCTCCCTTGCCAGAGGAACCAAAGGCCAGGGGGGCACATCTGGGCTGGTGTGTCTGGCTGTGGGGCTCCCCGTTCTGGGCAAGGAGGAGGAGCTGCAGAGGCTCTGCAGGACTGACAGGATGGGCTTGGGGGCTGTGAGGAGAAGCTGAGGGACCTGGGCTGCTGGAACTTGTGAAGAGGAGGCCCAGGGCTCATCCTGCAACTGCTGCAAGGGTGGTTTCAGAGAATCCCAGAATCAGCAAGGTTGGAAAAGACCTTGGACATCATCAAGTCCAACCTGTGCTCTGACACTGCCTTGTCTCTTCTGAGCATCCTTTTCTCCAGGATAAACAACCCCAGCTCCCTCAGCCACTCCTCACAGGACTTGTGCTCCACACACCTCACCAGCCTTGTTGCCCTTCTCTGGACACACTCCAGCCCTTCCATGTCCTTCCTAAATTTGGGGACCCAGAACTGGACACAGCACTCGAGGTGCTGCCCAACCAGTGCTGAGCACAGGGGAAGAATCACTGCCCTGCTCCTGCTGGCCACACTGTTCCTGATCCAGGCCAGGAGCCATTGGCCTTCTTGGCCACCTGGGCACACTGCTGCCTCATGTCCAGCCTGCTGTCCATCAGTCCCTGCAGGTCCCTTTCTGCCTGGCTGCTGTCCAGCCCCTCTGTCCCCAGCCTGTGGTGCTGCAGGGGTTGTTGTGGCCAAAGTGCAGGAGCCAGAACTGGGATTTGTTAAACCTCACATTGGTGGATTTTGTTCCTGGATCCAGCCTGTGCAGAGTCCTCCTGCCCTCCAGGTGATTAACACTTCCAGCCAGCTTGGTGTCATCACGCTTCCATGAGGCCTTAAAATTTCACAATGGTTTCCATGATTCCATCAGGCCTCTCAGTGTCACAATGTCCCTTTGCTTCCAGAGGACCCCTTGGTGTCACAAAGTCCCTTGGATCCTTTGCTCCTGCAGTGTCACAATGGTGCCTTGATCCCCCATGGCCCTGCAGTGTCACAATGGATCCTTGGTTCCATGAGGTCTGGCAGTGCAGCAATGCTCTCCTTGCTTCCATGAGGTCACAATGGCCTCTTGGCCCCAAGGAGCACCACAAAGGTGTCATAAATGTTTCCCTCATTCCAGGAGTCCCTGAGGAGCAACCCTGGCCCATTGGTTCCATGGGGCCCTGCAGTGTCACAAGGGCCCCATCATGACACCAGGTCCTGCTCTGTCCCAATGCTCTGCAGGGTTCCACAAGGCCCTGCAGTGTCACAGGGGCCTCTTTTTTCCATCAGGCCTCAGAGGACCACCATGAATTCCTTGGTGCTGCAGGGTCACCATGGAGCCCTGGTCCCACAAGATCCTGCACTGTCCCCAGGGATCCTTGCCACAGTGATCCAGGGGCAGAGGAGAAGCAGCTCTTGCCATACCAAGCTCAGCTGGACCCCTCAGGCACCCCCAGGAGCCCAAGCCAGCCAGAGCTGTTCCATGTTCCCGTTGGTTCCATGGGGGCCTGCAGTGTCACAAAGGCCCCGCGATTCTTTGGGGCCCCTCAGTGCCACAGTGGCCCCTTGGCTCCATGGAAGGCCACAGGATCACTGTGCTCCCTTTGGTTCCACCAGCCCTGCAGGATCA
This sequence comes from Acrocephalus scirpaceus scirpaceus, assembly GCA_910950805.1. NCBI lineage: Eukaryota > Metazoa > Chordata > Aves > Passeriformes > Sylviidae > Acrocephalus > Acrocephalus scirpaceus. The sequence continues at coordinate 68,777 of CAJVGK010000062.1, forward strand.
CCATGGCCACTGGGTGCCACCAGCCCATGCAGGGTCACAGTGGTCCCCACAGGAAGGAAAGCACCGAGTCCCAGTGTTTCAGGGACAGAGGAGACACAGCCACCAGAGGCCAAGGCCAGCCACATCTGTCTTTCCTGGCAGGTTTGTTTGGAGCAACCCTTGGATATAAGGAATTTGGAATGTGGAATCCCACTTTCAGCCATTTCTTTCCTGGCAAACTGGATGAGTCTTTTCGATAAAAAGGAAAGCACAGAGCTCCAGTGTTTGGAAGGTGGGTGAGAGCTGGGCCTCAGGAGGCCAAGCCAGCCAGACTTGACGGTACTCATGGCTTTTGTCTGGAAGCAATCCTTGGATAGATGGAATTTGGGTAGTGAAATCCAAGTTTTGTCCATAGGCCCCCTTGTTGAGAATGATGGGTTTTTTTCCCATATGAAAGAAAAGCACCAAGTCCAATTGTTTTGGAAGAAGATGAGAGGTGGCCACAGGAAGAGAGGGCAGCCAGACCTGTCTCTCATGGCAACTTCTGTCTTGGAACAATCCTTGGATGTACAGAATTTGGGAGATTGATTTTCAGTATTTGCCATGGGCACCTGGACACGAAAGATGTTTAATTCCATAGGAAAAAAAGCACAAAGCCTCAGTGTTTGGAAGGCAGAGGAGAGGTGGCCCCTGGGAGGCCAAGGCAGGCATATCTGTCTTTTCCATAACGTTTGATCTGATAACAATCCTTGGATATACAAAAATTTGGAAGTGAGGACTTCAAAATTTTGATCATGGGCACCTGGAATGACAGTTCTTCTCGATAGTAAGGAAAGAGTGGAGCCCCAATGTTTTAAAAGCAGATCAGAGGTGGCCCCCAGGAGGCCAAGGCCAGCAAGACTGGTCTATCCTTGCAGCTCTTCCTTGGGAGCAATCCTTGGATGGAATTTGGGAAGTAAAACCCCAGTTTTGACCATGGGCACATGGGTGAGAAGGACAGTCCTTTTCTATAGGAAGAAAAGCACAGAGCCCCCGTGTTTTGGTGGTAGATCAGCATAGGTGATCTGGTGGCCAGAGGTGGCCCCCAGGAGGCCAAGCCAGACAGACTTTTCTCTCCTGGCAGCTTTTGGCTGGAAGCTATTCTTGGAAATACAGAATTTTGAAGGCCAAATCCCAATTTTGGCCATGGGTCTGTGGAAGAGAATGACAGTTCTCTTCCACAGGACAGAAAGCATGAAGCCCCAGAGCTCCAGGGGCAGATGAGAAGTGGTCCTCAACATTGTATGGTCAGCTGGAGCTGTCAGGCAGCCCCAGGAGGCCAATCCAGCCAGAGCTGTTCCATGTTCCTTGGTTCCATGGGGCCCTCAGTGTCACAAAGGTGTCCTTGGTTCCACAGTGCTCAGCAGTGTCACAGTGCACTCCATGATTCCATGGGGCCCTGCAGGAGCAAAATGCTCTCCTTGGATCCCTCTCAGAATCGCACTGGACCCTTGGTTCCATGGGGCCCAGCAGAGCCCAACTGATCCCCTTGGATCACGTTCCAGAATGACAGGGCTCCCAAGCAAAACTGTACGAAAAGGAATAACAGTTTTTGAGTAAAAAATATGTACAGAATGGAAAAGAACAAACAACACCATGGTAACGAAAGTTTCCCACCCGCTAAGCACAAATGATCATGGGATCCTCCATCCCTGATGCAGCCCCAGGACAGGTTTGAGGAAGAAGCCTTGTGGCACCCAGCAGGTGCAGAAGGTTTTTCCTCTCCCAAGCAGCAGAGGAGCAGAGAAACAGCCTGCAAGCCCTGGTCACAGTGCCAAAGGAGAAAAACACCAAGAGGAGAAAAGCAAAAGGCTAAACCCACAGGGCAACAGGATCTCAACTCACATGCACTGTGCCACGTGGCCACTGAGTCAATCACCCCAAGCAGAAGGAAGAGCAGCCCCTGGCCCCCAACCCCCACAGGATCCCGGGCTGCCCCTCCACCCATGGCGATATTCCCAGAGCCAGGGAGGGGAGGCAGTGACCATTGCAGACACAAAACAAAAAACAGCCCAAAATGGTTCTGGGATATAACCCATCCCCAAAGCAGTTCCATGAGGCTGGGCTGTGTCACAAGGGGCACTGGGTGATACAAGAGCTGGCAATGTTCCCGTGGCACCTGTGTCCCAGCAGGCCCCACTTTGCCCAAGCAGAGCCTTGCATCCATGGCATTCCATGTTGTCACAATGCTCTGCTGAGTTCCATGGGGCTGTGCTGGGTCACAGGGGAAATGAAGTTCCATGTGCCCTGGCACTATCCAAGTGACCCTTGGCTGTGACAGTTCTGGATTCTTTTTTCTTCTGCTAAGTTCAGGATGAATAAGACGGGAAATTCCAAGCTCAAGTATGGACTTGAAATGTTTATTATCTTTTATCTATTTACAGTATTTAAAGGCTCACACACCATGAGCTCTTAGAAACTGAGGGTAAAATGGATTTCTTCTCACTCTCTCCAAGGTTTTTAAGCGATAAGTACCTAACATGAAGGTGACACCTAAATTATTTACGGTTTTGACCTAATGGTGACCACCTAAGGCCTGCAATGCAAATATTTTTCACCCAGTTACAGAAAACTACCTAAACCTGTGAAGAAGAAGAAAGATGAAAAATAAAGACAAAAACAACACCCCAAATCCTCTATCTTAACTTACATGTTTTACTATACACTAAAACCCCAAATCCTAAGGTTCTAAGACCCTAAAACCTGGCTTCCGTGAGGCCCTGCTGTGTTTGCAGTTGGCACTTGGTTCCCTAAGATGTCACTCTGTCACAGTGGCCTGGCTGTATTGATGCCTTCAAGAACCTAGAAATGAACTCCCTTTGGAGATATTATTATAGAGGAGGTAACATAAAGGCTGATCTTTCTTGGGGGCCTTCAAGGGGCAGATGCAGAAAAAGTCCACAAAACATCTGAACCCCCCCATGGGGTGAATACAGATTTATAAGTTTAGCAGATTAGCATATTTGACAGAAATCACCAATTAGGATCTCAGGTGGTGAGGCATGACAAAGTTCCTTGGCAAGAGTCACTTTACCCCTGACTGGACACTTCAGGCACACCAAGGAAGCAAAGCAACAACACAACAAATCCAAATCCAGGCAATCAAACCAGAACTGAAACAAGCATGGTCCCTGTGTGTTTGTGACAAGAGGACAGTGAGGGCAAAGGTAAAAGGAACACGACCGAAAAGCTTAATAGAGCTCAAACTTAACAGGACTTAACTTCTATATTAACCTTAACTTACTCCAAAAACTTCACTTAATTTAAACTTTACTTAATTCAGTAAAAGAACAGAACTTGACAGTGTTTTTCAGAACTTATAAACTATGAAAACCATTTACAGAGGAGTAGTATTTAACTTAGCTTATAACTTTTTTTAAACCTGGAATTATTGTAAGGCACTTCACAAAGCACTGACTCAGAAAACTCTTAACCCTACAACTTCAAGTTATCCAGATTTTGAGAAGACAAAGTCAAGAGAAGAGGGAGAAAGAGATCCAGTCAGGGCCTTGGATCCAGCACCATCTAAGCTGCTGTGAGCTCCAGGGCCGTGGGACGTGTCAGTGTCACCCCTGTGTCACAGCCTCACCTGCCCTTGTCCCTCTCACAGGTGGGGTTTTTGGGGTGCCAGGGGCTTGGCAGCTGCTTTGGGGCTGGACCAGGGGCTGCAGTGGCTGGGGCTGGGGCAGTGACCATCCCAAAACCACCTCAGAAACGAGGGATGCACCAAAATCCCTTCAAGAACGTGGAATACCCAAAAATTCACTAAGAAACAGGTTCCTTCTCCCTTCATCATTCCCAGCTTTCAGCTGTCTCATTCCAGACTTCACCACACGCTCCCAATCCCCACCATAACTTATGCCACCCCTCTTGGACATCAAGACCCTCTTCCCAAGCCCTATTTCCTCCATCCCACCCCTTTCAATCTCCATCCCACCCATCCCACCCCACCCAATGCCCATCTCACCCCTCCTGATTTGCAGCACACTTTGCCCAAACCCCTTCCAACTCCATTCCATCCTGGGGACTGTGCAATCGAGTCATTTTGGGGTGGGATTGAGTAGTTTTCAGTGGCACTGAGTGGTTTGGAGGTGACAGATGGAACACACTGGACGCTAGGGTCCGGTGAAGCCCAGCCAGCTCTGACTGCAGCCACGTGGTCAGGAGTGGCCGTGCTCGGGCTGCGAGCAGTCTCAGGAACGGGGCAGAGCACAGCTGCCTTCTGCTCTCTGCGGGCCCTGGATATCGTCGACGTCTGGGCTCGAAGGGAGAGTCAGAGAAGGCTCTCTCTTGGAGATCTTTATTCTGCAAAGGCTGCTGCAAGAGAGAGCCAACAGGGTCCTGCGCCAACTTTGAAACTGGGTGATAACAGGGGTAGGGACAGTTTTGCAACCAATCAGGGGCACAACAGGGAGTGGGGAGAGGAGGGAGCCCTGGTGGGACACGCAATAGGGAAGGCAAGGGGTGTGGAAAGGGTCACGTGCACCAAGGGGACATGGAGGAAAAGAGGAATTCCAGGGGGTGGTTTAGGATTGACAGGGATTTCTCTAGAACTAAGGGAAGGGACTAGGATGGGTTGACATCATGGGAATAAAGTAACAGGTGGGTCTGGGGAGTGATGGCCAAGAGGGCAGGGGAGGAGATGTTACGACCCGTTCAAAGTGAACTTGAGTTCGTATTTAGTTCTTAGAGTACAAAGGAGGCCAAGAGAATGCTGTTTAACTAAAAATCAGTATGCTTTATTCAATATCAATGTACTCACTAAAAACTGATATGCTTTTATTCAATGTACCCACCAAAAATGATATGCAATAACAAGAGAAAGAAATGGGAGAGAGAAAGCTATATAGATAAAGGCAAGGGAGAAAAGAGAGATAGGACAGATAGGATATAATTACCACAGAGAGAGACAAAGTCCTCGCAGCAATCCAATAGGTCCGCCTTCGCAAATCCTCATAGCGCGCCGCTAATAGATTTGTCTTCGCAGAACCCTCGTGGAGCTGATAGATCTTCGCCTTCTGTGGGGAGGTCCTGAAAAGGGGTCTCTTCTGAGGCAGAATATATAGTTCTCCAGAGTGGGGGAGAAATCTCGTGAGTCTAGGCCCAATGCACAAGGAGAGGGGGGAGAAGTCCCGTGATGGAGTCCAGGCCCATGCACAATGCGAGGGAGGGGGAGAACAGGGCAAGCTGTCCTGCTACACCTCAGGCACAGGTGGTACAGAATGCAGGGGCAGTGTAGCGTGCTGCGACTGCCATTGTTTCAGCAGGATGGATGTCCGGGAACTCTGTTCCCAAGCAAACACACCTGGGCAGAATGGCAATTCTCGTAGCAGTTACATCAGCTCTTGGTTTCCCTCTCGTCCCCCCCCAAAGTCTCCATGACGAAAAGCGTGAGACAAAATTGAGGGTCTTCGGGCCGACTGTCACACCATGCTGACAATAAAGAACTATGCAGATGTCAATTTAAGTTAAAAATAGGAATTTATTAGATTTTTACAACAATGCAATGTAAACCTGGGAGGAAAAATCCCCACAGCAGAACTTCGTTGAAGAGGCTGTTTTGAGCAGCTCCACGGCGCATGAATCAAACAGGGAGGAAAAGCCCCAAAGATCCCACAGGATGAGGGGCTCCAAACCCATCCCAGGGAGCTCAGAGGAGGAAAGACCCACCCTGTGCCAGGAACCTTGCCAGAGCTCAGAGCTGGTGGTTCATGAGCAGCTTCATGACAGGGAGAGGCCCTATGAGTGCTTGGAGTGTGGTAAGAGCTTCAGCAGGAACTCCCACCTGATCCGCCACCAGAGGATCCACACAGGGGAATGGTCCTACGTGTGTGGGGAATGTGGGCAGGGCTGCAGAGACAGCACCAGCCTGATTGTCCACCTGAGGATCCATAATAGGGAGAGGCCCTATGAGTGTGGGGAATGTGGGAAGAGCTTCAGCCACAGCTCCAACCTGACTGTCCACCAGAGGACCCACACTGGGGAGAGGCCCTATGACTGTCCCCCGTGCGGGAAGACATTTTCCACCAGCTCAGATCTCCTCGTGCACGAGCGCATTCACACAGAGGAGAGGCCCTTCTGCTGCCCTGACTGTGGGAAGGGCTTCAGGCAGAACTCCCACCTCATCACCCACTGGCACATCCACACTGGGGAGAGGCCCTACGAGTGTCCTCAATGTGGGAAGAGTTTCTCCAGGAGCTTTGCCTTGACCCAACACCAACTGGAGGCACCAGTAAGGGAAGCCCTGCAAGACTGTGGGAAGAGTGTCATGCACTGCTCCAACTCCATCCTGCATTGAAGGATCCACAAGGGGAAGAGGCCTGGTGACCCACATTTCCCATGATCCACCTTGGGAAGTGGCTGATCGTTCTTTTAGTTTGCCTCTAATTTTTTTTTTTTATTTTTCTTCATCTTTTTAAAACACACAGATTTTGGGTACAAACCAACAAACTCATCAAAGGCATCTAAAGCCTCAGTGTTTACTTTTTTTTAGGGGAATCTGTTATTCAGGAGATACTTGGGAGGGTTTTAGGAGTTTGGGGGTATTTGGTGTATGGATTATTTGCTATTTGGTGTTTTGTCTCCATTTCTTGACACGCAAAGAGATAAATGTGTGTGGTGGTGGGTTTTTGATAATTTTGAGAAGTGATTCTCTCGATGGTTTGTTCCTGTTATCACCCCAATGTTTGGTTTCTTTGGTTTTACCCCAAGTTTTCCCCATCCCTGTCCTCTTGGCCATCACTCCCCAGACCCACCTGTTAATTCATTCCCATGATGTCAACCCTTCCTAGTCCCTTCCCTTAGTTCTAGAGAAATCCCTGTCAATCCTAAACCACCCCCTGGAATTCCTCTTTTCCTCCATGTCCCCTTGGTGCACGTGACCCTTTCCACGCCCCTTGCCTTCCCTATGGCATGTCCCACCAGGGCTCCCTCCTCTCCCCACTCCCCACTGTGTCCCTGATTGGTTGCAAATCTGTCCCTACCCCTGTTATCACCCAGTTTCAAAGTTGGTGCAGGACCACCCTGTTGGCTCTCTCTCTTGCAGCAGCCTTTGCAGAATAAAGATCTCCAAGAGAGAGCCTTCTCTGACTCTCCCTTCGAGCCCAGACGCCGACGATATCCAGGGCCCGCAGAGAGCAGAAGGCAGCTCTGCTCTGCCCCGTTCCTGAGACTGCTCGCAGCCCGAGCACGGCCACTCCTGACCACGTGGCTGCAGTCAGAGCTGGCCGGGCTTCACCGGACCCTGGCGTCCAGTGTGTTCCATCTGTCACCTCCAAACCACTCAGTGCCACTGAAAACTGCTCAATCCTACCCCAAAATGACTCGATTGCACAGCCCCTGAGGGTGGAATGGGGTTGGAAGGGGTTTGGGCAAAGTGTGCTGCAAATCAGGAGGGGTGAGATGGGCATTGGGTGGGGCGGGATGGGTGGGATGGAGAATAGGAGGGGTGAGATGGGGGAAATAGGGCTTGGGAAGGAGGTCTTGATTTCTAAGAGGAGTGGCATAGGTTTGGGTGGGGATTGGGAGGGTGTGGTGAAGTCTGGAATGAGACAGCTGAAAATTGGAAATGATGAAGGGAGAGGGAAACCCTTTCTGAGTGAGTTTTTGGGTATTCCACGTTCTTGAAGGGATTTTGGTGCATCCCACATTTCTGAGGTGGTTTTGGGATGGTCACTGTCCCAGCCCCTGCCACTGCAGCCTCTGGTCCAGCCCCAAAGTGGCTGCCAAGCCCCTGGCACCCCGAAAACCCCACCTGTGAGAAGGACAAGGGCAGGTGAGGCTGTGACACGGGTGTGACACTGACACGTCCCATGGCCCTGGAGCTCACAGCAGCTGAGATGGTGCTGGATCCAAGGCCCTGACTGTAGCTGTCTCTCTCCCTGTTCTCTTGACTTCGTCTTCTCAAAATTTGGATACCTTGAAGTTGTAGGGTTTAGAGTTTTCTGAGTCAGTGCTTTGTGATGTGCCTTACCATAATTCTAGGTTAAAGAAATGTTATAAGCAAAGTTAAATACTATTCCTTGGGAAATGGTTAAGTCAAAGGTTAAAAGTTTGGAAAAATACTGTCAGGAGAAGTTCTTTTACTAAATTGTGAAGTTTAAGGAGTAACTTTAGGTTAATATAGAAGTTAAGTCCTGTTAAGTTTGAGCTCTGTTAAGCTGTGTTCCTTCTATCTATGCCCTCACTGTCCTTTTGTCTCTCACACACACAGGGACAGTTCTCAGTTTGTTTCTGGTTTGATTGCCTGGATTTGGTTTGGTTGTGTTGTTGCTTTGCTTCCTTGGTGTGCCTGAAGTTTCCAGTCAGGGGTAGAGTGATTCTTGCCAAGGAGCTCTGTCCTGCCTCACTACCTGTGCTCCTAATTGGTGATTTTTTAATCAAATATGCTAACCTGCTATACTTATAAAACTGTATTCACCCCATGGGGATGCAGGGAGGTTGGACGTTTTGTGGACATTTTCCATACCTGCCTCTGGAGGCCTACAAGAAAGATCTGCCTTTCTATGATTTCCTCTATAATATTTTCTCCAAAGGGTGTTCCTTTATTTCAAGGTTCTTGAAGGCATCAACACAGCGGGACCTCATGGCACTCAGGAGACCACTGGGACACAGTGACATCTTGGGGAGCCAAGTGCCAACTGCAAACACAGCGGGGCCTCATGGAAGCCAGGTGCCACTTGGAGAGTGCCAGGGCACATGGAACTCCGTGTCCACTGTGACCCAGCACAGCCCCATGGAACTCAGCAGAGCATTGTGACAACATGGAATCCCATGGATGCAAGGCTCTGCTTGGGCAAAGTGGGGCCTGCTGGGACACAGGTCCCACGGGGACATTGCCAGCTCTTGTATCACCCAGTGCCCCTTGTGACACAGCACAGCCTCATGGAACTGTCTTGGGGATGGTTCATATCCCAGAACCATTTTGGGCTGTTTTTTGTTTTGTGTCTGGAATGGTCACTGCCTCCTCTCCCCAGCTCCTGGAATATCGCCATGGGTGGAGGGGCAGCCCGGGATCCTGCAGGGGTTGGGGGCCAGGGGCTGCTCTTCCTTCTGCTTGGGGTGATTGACTCAGAGGCCACGTGGCACAGTCCATGTGAGTTGAGACCCTGTTGCCCTGGGGTTTGGCCTTTTGCTTTTCTCTTCTTGGTGTTTTTCTTCTTTCAGCACTGTGACTGGGCTTGCTGGCTGCTTCTCTGCTCCTCTGCTGCTTGGGAGAGGAAAAACCCTCTGTACCTGGTGGGTGCCATAAGGCTTCTTCCTCAAACCTGTCCTGGGGCTGGATCAGGGATAGAGCATCCCATGATCATTTGTTCTTAGCGGGTGAGAAACTTCTGTTACCGTGGTGCTGTTTGTTCTGTTCCATTCTCTGTGTATTTTACAGTAAAGAATTGTTATTCCTTTTCCTACAGTTTTGCTGGGGAGCCCTGTCATTTGGGAATGTGATCCAATGGGATCATGGGGGCACTGCTGGGCCCCATGGAACCAAGGGGCCAGTGTGATTCTGAGAGAGATCCAAGGAGAGCATTGTGCTCCTGCAGGGCCCCATGGAACCATGGAGTGCACTGTGACACTGCTGAGCACTGTGGAACCAAGTACACCTTTGTGACACTGAGGGCCCCATGGAGCCAAGGACACTTTTGTGACAATGAGGATCTCCATGGAACCAATTGAATATGGAACAGCTCTGGCTGGCTCGGCCTCCCAGGGTCTGCCTGACAGCTCCAGCTGGCCATGGAATGTCGAGGGCCACTTCTCATCTACCCCTGGAGCTCTGGGGCTCCATGCTTTCCTTCCTGTGGAAAAGAACTGTCCTTCTCTTCCAGGGATCCATGACCAAAATAATTTGCATTTGGCCTCCAAAATTCTGAATTTCCAAGGATTACTTCCAGCCAAAAGCTGCCAGGGGAGAAAAGTCTGTCTGTCATGGCCTCCTGGGGCCCATGTCTGGCCACCAGATCCCCTCTGCTGATCTACCACCAAAATACGGGGGCTCTGTGCTTTTCTTCCTTTGGAAAAGGACTGTCCTTCTCGTCTGTGTGCCCAAAACCAAAATTGGGATCTTACCCCCAAATTCCATCCAAGGATTGCACCCAAGGAAGAGCTGCAAGGACAGACAAGTCTTGCTGGCCTTGGCCTCCTGGGGGCTACCTCTGATCTGCCTTCAAAACATTGGGGCTCCACCCTTTCCTTACTATGGAAAAGAACTGTCATTCCAAGTGCCCATGATCAAAATTTGGAAGATTCCACTTCCAAATTTCCATATTTCCAAGGATTGTTATCAGATCAAACCTTCTAGAAAAGACAGATCTGCCTGGTTTGGCCTCCCAGGGGGCACCTCTGCTCTGCCTTCCAAACACTGGGGCTTGGTGCTTTTCCTTCTATGGAATTAAACATCCTTCATGTCCAGGTGCTCATGGCCAATATTGAGAATCCATCTCCCAAATTCTATACATCCAAGGATTGTTCCAAGACAGAAGCTGCCATGAGAGACAGGTCTGGCTGTCCTCACTTCATGTGGCCTCCTCTCATCTTTTTCCAAAACACTTGGACTTAGTGCTTTTCTTTCATATGGGAAAAAAACCTCATCATTCTCGACAGGGTGCCCATGGCCAAAATTGGGATTCCACCTCCCAAATTCCATCTATCCAAGGATTGCTCCCAGACAAAAGCCACCAGTACTGTCAAGTCTGGCTGGCTTGGCATCCTGAGGGCCAGCTCTCACCTGCCTTCCAAACACTGGAGCTCCGTGCTTTCCTCTTTATGGAAAAGACTCATCCAGCTTGCCAGGACAGAAATGGCTGAAAGGGGATTCCACATTCCAAATTCCCTATATCCAAGGGTTGCTCCTAGACAAACCTGCCAGGACAGACAGATGTGGCTGGCCTTGGCCTCTGGTGGCTGTGTCTCCTCTGTCCCTGAAACACTGGGACTCATGGCTTTCCTTCCTGTGGGGACCACTGTGACCCTGCATGGGCTGGTGGCACCCAGGGGCCATGGTGACCCTGCAGGGCTGGTGGAACCAAGGGGAGCACAGTGATCCTGTGGCCTTCCATGGAACCAAGGGGCCACTGTGGCACTGAGGGGCCCCAAAGAACTGCAGGGCCTTTGTGACACTGCAGGCCCCCATGGAACCAAGGGAACATGGAACAGCTCTGGCTGGCTTGGGCTCCTGGGGGTGCCTGAGGGGTCCAGCTGAGCTTGGCATGGCAAGAGCTGCTTCTCCTCTGCCCCTGGAGCACTGGGGCTCTGTGCTTTCCTTCCCATGGAACAGAACTGTCATTCTCTTCCTGGTGTCCATGGCCAAAACTGGGATTGCACCTCCAAATTCCTGTACATCCAAGGGTTGTTCCCATATGAAACTTGCCAGGACAGTAAGATCTGGCTTGGCTTCTTGGGGCCACCTTGCATCTGCCTTTAAACGTTGAGGGGCTGTGCTTTTCTTCCCATGAAAAAGAAAAAATCTTTCAAATCCAGGAGTCCATGGCCAAAATTCAGAATCCACCTCAAAAATTCATATATTCAAGTAGAGCTCCCAGGAAAATTCTGCCAGGACTGACAAGTCTAGCCTCCCTTGGCTTCCTGAGGGTCTGCTCTCAGCTGCATTGAAACACTGGGGCTGTGCTTTTCTTTCTATGGAAAAGAATTGTCTTTCCCCTTCAGGTGGCGTTGGCCAAAATTGGAATTTGGCCTCAAAAATTCCATCTATCCAAGGATTTCTCCCAGAAAAAAGCTGCCAAGTCAATCAGGTCTGGCTGACCTTGGCCTCTGGTGACCAACTTTCATCTTTCAATAACTGGGGTTCAGTGGTTTCCTTCCTATGGAAAAGAACCGTCCCTCTTGTCCAGGCGCTCTTGGCCTCCAGCACTTGACCACTATATAGACACAAAGGAGCTCTGTGCTCAGTGTAGTAGAGACTGAAAACAGTAAAGGAGAGTCCTGGGAGGGATTGAAGGGTGGTTTCAGAGATAGTGGTTCCTTTTGACATAGTAAAAAACAGCCAGAGAAAGAAAAGATTAATGCAAATGGCAGCTGGGGAGGACCAGACTGGACACCAGGAAAAAGAAATTTCTCTCCCAGGATAGGGCTGTGGTGCAGCATGTCCCCAGAAGGAGTCTGGAGCAGCCCAATGCTTTGTGTGGCCAGGCAGAGGCAGGCAGGACGCAGAGCTGTCAGCAAAGGAAGGGGCCAGCCAGGTGGGCAGCCAGGGGATGACGACAGCCTGCAGGGACAGAGGCACAGGGCATGGACACCGTAGGACAGCCTGGGCTGGACAGGGCACAGGCATGGGCAGCAGCTGAAAGGCCCTGCCAGAGACAACTCCTGCAGCACTTTGGCCATGGCTGCTGGGCCTGGGCCTGAGGCCAGCAGGGGACAAGTGACCCTTGCAGCCCTGGGGCCTCCTTGCCTCCTTGTCCCTGCTCAGCAGCCTGGCAGGGGCTGCCCCATGGTGCTGCCCTTGGCATTGCACATCCCCACATCCCAGTGGCCTGGTGTGATGGTTTGACTAGGAGAAAATAAAAAGCTAAACAGGCCTGAACTTTAGAAGTTACAAAGATAGTTTATTTACACACTTAAAAGAATAAAGGAAAAAAAAGAAATTGAAACTTCAAAACGCTTCCCTTTCTCCCACAAACTGTCACTTTAACATAGAGAAAAACTGTGATTTTCAGTCAGTTTCAACCATTTAAACATAATCTTTCTGGGACAGGAGTCTCTCTCTCAGTGTCTCATGGAGACATCTGCCACAGAAAAAAAGTTGGTATTTCCCAATTTCACAAACCTGTAACTGCCTGGAATTTTGCAGATTGTGCCATCTCACCCATGAGCAGCCTTTCTCCTGGCTACTTATGGGCCTCTCAGCTAATTTAGGGTATTTCTTTAAGAATGCTTTTTTTAGTATTTCTCAAAGATTCTCCTATCCTTAAAATCATCTCTTTCTCTAGAGACTTCTTTTTACTAGAACCAAAAGGCCAAATCTGTATCTCAGACAGATGAGACGTCTTTTTTTTCTCAGGAGCTGGGGAACTTACTCTACAATATTCTCAATAAAATCTCAATTGCATCAGTCTATTACCTTCAGCTAGAACAGCATTCCCCCAAAACAGCATCAATAGATTACAAGAAACCAGTCCATTTCTCCATGGTTTACATCTAGAGAAGTCTAGACAAAAAATGTCTACTTCTTTAATCCTTTCTTCCAGATAATCTTTATCAGTTCTTTTGCTGAGTGTATCATGCTGTCTCTCTACATTTTAAATCACTCTGATCTTCTTCTCTCCCTCTGGGAAAGGGTTGGACTTCTGAAATCTTCATGTTGCCAGGAAAGGGTTAAATCTGCCCAAGGTCTTTCTCTCTCTCTCTCTGCAGCTCACAGATGTCAGAATGCAAGGCCCACGCTGGTGATGGGGGGTGTAGGGGGAACAGGCTCAGGAAGGGCTGATGGATCACTTCCCCCACCCCTGCTCTGATCCAAAGCAGACCCAGCATCAGACTCGGTTCTTGGGGCCCAGGGGTGGTGGTGGGGGAGAGATCTTCTCCTCCCCTGGGCCAGCGGCACCAGCAAACCAGGGCCCAGGCCACGGCCGGGCCAGGGCTGCAGCTTTCTCTCTCTTTCCCTCCCTGCAGAGGCTGGCAGGGGAAGGAGCCCCCCGGCACAGGCCAGGCTCAGCAGACCCGGCCGGGCACAGCCCCAACCAGCCAGAGGGCAGCAGGGCCTGGCCCAGGGTCCCCTGCTGCCTAGGGAGTGTTACCTGTGTTCTTGACCAGAAGGAAAAAGGGAGTTTCTCCTGATCTTCCTGATATTTAAACCCTGTACATCCACGGAGATGTAACTACTTTCAATTGGTTCTTTCCTGAACTTTCTGAAAACTCACTTTCTGGTCAAAACCACCACAGCATGGGAACTGATTAAAAAAGATACATGAAAATTTCTGTAAGTTAGACTACGAGCATAAGTAAAGGTGTATACATGCCTTATTAACTTTATGTAAAACTTTTGCCAATTATATCCATTTATAACATATTCAGTGGTGCTAATTGCTTTGCACCAATGAATATGTTATAAATGGATATGGTTTCTGCTAACTAAATTGTACTTATATTAGTATTTTAGAAAATAATTTATAAAGTAAAAACTGAAAAAGTATAAGTAATTAGTGTTACAGAACAAATGGGCCCCTTTTGCAGATGTTACATGGGAAAATGGGATACAGGATATAGTACTGAGATAAGTAGTCCTCTCAAATTAGAGGATTTGCCTTGAAATAGTCAAATTTGGGATTAGTCCAGGTATGGAACCAAAGTTGTGCCTTTAATAGAGCTTGTTTTTGGAACAATGTTTAGTTATATAAGGCAATGCTTGGTATGCACGTGCAATTGGTGGGGTTGTTCAGAGCACAGTGATGAAGAGCGGGGGTCTTCATCCCAAAGACCACCAAAAGAAGACAGAAGACCCCCTAGCAACAACTGAAGCATGCACCATGAAGAACAGTGATGTAGATTTCTAGAATTGAAAATAGGTGGAGATTTACTGGAAGTATTGATGAATATGTGTAGGCATATCATATAAATTTTGTTTGAGGTAATCCTGCTTTGTACGTTAGGTAGTGTGGGAATCCCCCTCTGTACCCTGGTCAGTTTTGCTTATGCGTTATCCAAACCTTAATTATACTCAATTAATCACTGCCGAACTTTATATTGTATTTCATCTCAATTAAAATTGTTTACAAAATTTAACTTTGTGGTTTGTTGAATTAGACATAGAGATCTCCATTTATAACAAATATAATAAGTTATTGTAATATAGTCAATGACTTAAGATCACACTTTGTTAAGAGTATATAAGCTAGGGAACAAGCAGAATAAAAATATCTTCCATTTAGGATCCTGATCACGTGTGTGTGTGTATGACACATCCGACCTAACAGTAACAGCCAGGGTGGAGCCGTCCAGCGCTGCCCTCAGCTCTGGGCATTCTGGGTTCACCTGTGGGGGAAAAAGAACAAAATTTGGGGCATTTTCCCCCCAAAAAACTGGGAATTTCCAACCCTGGAAATTGGTGGGTTTAACCCATTAATGTTTGGGATATCAGGCCTATTCATTGACACGCATGGAGGTTTTTTTGACATCAGGTCTACTCAATGAAATGACAGGCAGGGAAAGGAAATCAAATTGATGCATTGAACTGAATGGAGAAGAAAGGACATCTGGTCTATCCATTGAAATGAATGGATGGGAAAAGTCACCAGGTCTACCCCAATAACATCAATAGGGATTTAGGGACACCAGGTCTATCCATTTTCAAGTCGATGGGGATTTTACGGCCAGATCTAACCATTAATAGGGCTTGATTGGGAAGGGTTACTGGTTAAACTGGGAGCACTGGGAGGGGCTAAGGGGAAGCTCTGGGGGAGGAACTGGAAGCACTGGGGAGGAGTTGGAAGCACTGGGAGGGAGAAACGGGGAAAACTGAACAAATGGCAAGCAGTGGGAGGGATTACTGGGAGCACTAGGAGTGTCCTAGGGGAGGAATTGGGATTGCTGGGAGATCCAGGGCATTACTGGAAACACTGGTAAGGGTTACTGAGGATAAGTGGAGGTAAATGGGACATGAGGTCTACCCCAATAACGTCAAATGGGATTTAGGGACACCAGATCTACCCCAATAATGTCAATAGGGATTTAGGGACACCAGGTCTACCCATTCAAGTCAAAGGGATAAGTGGGATACCGCAGTATACCCAGTCAAATCAGGGGCAATCACGACCACCAGTTTGGGCAGGGGCCCAAGAATTTTGGGAGGTACCCAGGTGTATCTAAATGATTTTGAGGGGGAATCCAAGTGATTTTGGGGGGTATGCAGGTAATTTTTGGGGGGATCCAGGTTAATTCTGGGGGTACCCAGGTGATTTTTTGAGGGAACACAGGTGATTTTTGGGCTACCCAGGTGTACCCAGGTGATTTGGGGGAGATCCAGGTGATTTTGGAGGTACCTAGGTAATTTTTGGGGGGTACCCAGGTGAATTTGGGGGGTACTCATGTGTATCCAGGTGGTTTTGAGGGGGTACCCAGGTGATTTTGAGGGGAAGATCCATGAGATTTGGGGGGGGTATCAAGGGTATTTTTTGAGCGTACTGAGGTGATTTGGGGGTTCCCAGGTGTCCTCACTCACCGTGACAGGCTGGGAAAAGATGACGGCCACGTCGTGTCCTCCCAGTGGACGTGGACACAGATGACCCTTGGTGGCGGGGGGGCTGTGGGGGGACACCCCAACGTTCAGAGGGCACCCCAACAATTGGGGGGCACTGAATCATGACTTTAAAGAGTTAAGATTTTAGCAAAACAATGGAAGTAATTTATATGGATCAGGGTGTAAATTAGATAAGCAAATGACAGGTTAATGATTATTAGATGCTTAAGCTAGAGCTAATTGTTATATTGTTTGCCATTATAAGCTGGTTTATAGAAGGAAGTGGAGTAAGTGAACTGTTAGAACAACAGATTGAAACCAGTAAAACAATGGCCAGCACCTGGATTTATATTAATCAATCACAAAGCCGGGGACATTGGATCGTGCCAGAGGGTCACAGAGACCTGAGGAAGACTCTCCTGACTTCATCCTTTGAGACCACTGACCCAATTCAAGAGAAGAATTGCACTCACCTGAAGGACTAACAGCCTCATTTAATGCAGAGCGGGGATGGGAGGTGCTGGGGTTATGCACATGTATTGTATGTAAGATCTTGGGAAATAAATAGAGGGCAAAGCACCTTGTATGGGGCGGTCATGCCTTTCAAAGATGACTGCCATGCTGCCCGCTGGTGTTAAAAAACTTTCTAACTTTAACTAGTTAGAGAGTCTCTGTCCATGATCATATCTGTTTTTAGTGAGTAACACTTGGGGAGACTGTCTGAAACTCAGGAGTTCTCAATTGCTAAGAAAGGAAGAGAAGCCCTCTTTTCCAGAGTGCAGCCAGTTCTCTGAGCACAGCAGGTCCTACTTGAGTGAGGAAAGACGGGATGGGGTTGGGGAATGTGGAGCAAGGTTGTCCACACTGGGTCAGACCTCAAGGCACAGCTGCTCTGAGAAGGCAGGACCTCCTGAGGAGAGACCCTGAATCAATATCAATCACTGAATGTTGCAGTCATCTCTTCTCTGAAGAGAAAAATACACCCTTGAAAACAGGAATGTGGGTTAATTAAAAGCTCTATGAAATATTTCTCCATAACATAAGGAAAAAAGACTTCCTAGTGAACTGCAAAAGACCAGAGGGAAATCAAGGCACAGCCATGGTTTCTCAGGACTTGCTTGACCCTAATGAGCCCCGTGGTGCATTTTGATGCTGAGCCCTGGAACCTCAGGGCCTGAGACGAGATTGCATAAACCTTTCCAGGAGTCGAAATCAGAGGAAACACCCAAAGTGTTCCTCAGCATTCATGGGTCCCACTGATGTTCATGCCAAACACAGGCTCCTCATGGACTCCTTGGAGGAGAGAATTGGAGGCCAGGATTACGAAAACCATCTCAGACACTCAGTGGCAAAAAAGGGCACTTAAATTACCCCTGAGTACCTTGAAGCATGAATAAACGCTACTGAGTGTTGTTAATGGCTAAGAATCTCCAGGGACTCATTAAAGCAGATAACTGGAGGCCATGATTGCACAAACCTGTCAGTCAGTGTCAAAAACCTCTGCTTTTACAATCTTTTAGTACCGTGAAGAATTAATGAGCCCCACTGAGTGTTGTTACTGACAAAGCCTCTCAAGGGACTCATTACAGCAGAGAATTGGAGGCCAGGATTGCACAAACCTCTCAGAGACTCCAAGGCAAAAGCCAAACCCAAAGGCCTTGGAAAAACCTGCAGTCCCTGACAGCATGAAGGAGCCCCCCAGGGCCATTGCTGACCAAGGCTCCTTCCCCAGGGACTCCTTCCAGCACATCCTGGAGGCCACTGGCATGGCAGGGGGATGCTGAGGGCAGCACAAGGGGCTGACAGTGCCCAGCCTTGCTGGGGCTGTGCCAGGAGGCCCCAGGGCCTCAGGACAAGGTGTCTTCTCAGTGTCCTTGGTGGCACAGAGGCTGCTGTGGCCCAGGGCACCAAGCCTTGGCTTCTCTTTGTCCCCACCTGTCATCACTGCCTGCAGTTCTCTGCTCTGCCTGGGGCCTGGGGACACTTTCTGTGTCGTGTCCCTCAGTGGGACCCATTAAAACTTCCAGAAACTTTGGAGTTGGCTTCTGCCTTGGAGTTCTGGAGAGGTTTCTTCAGCTCCCTCTCAGGGACTGATGTTCAGGGCCTCAGCACAAAGCCCCAAGAGGGTCATTAAAGTCCTTGTGCTGTGTCTGTGCTGCTGATCTGGGCTGGGCTCATCATCCAGAGGGAGATCCTGGAAACCAGGCAGAGCTTAAAACCACATTTCTCTGGATGAGCAGCTTTTCTGCCAGCCCAGCAGGGCTGGGGCACTGCCTGCAGCCACCCTGGGCACAGCACACAGGCACACAGGGCTTCAGCTCAGCCTGGGCTGGCAGCACAGAGCAGAGCTCACTCAGGGCTCACTGCAGGAGAAATCCTCCCAGGCTTGCAAACAGTCACTCTCTGGCTGGGGGAAGAGAAGCTGCAGCTCCTGCAGGGATCTCCTGAAGCTGCCACATCCCCCAGCTTGGAGCACCTTCCAGGAGCACTGTGGGAGCTGCTGCAGGGCAGGGATGTGGCCCTAGGGCAGGGCTGGGTTTCCCTGCTGCCCCAGCCCAGGCCCAGCACAAGGCAGCTCCCTGGGGCCAGGCTCTGCTGCAGGGCTGAGCAGCCGGGGCTGCAGCCAGGGGTGCCCAGGGCTGTGGTGCAGAGCAGGGTCCTGCAGCCCAGGGCGCTGTGCTGGCCCAGGGACTCTGCTGCCTGCCAGGGACAGCTCTCAGCCGGCCCGGGGAGCTGCTGCCAGCGCTGGGGAGAAGCTGTGGGGGGAAGGAGCCACCCTGAGCAGGGCAGCTGCTGCTGCTGCTGCTGCTGCTGCTGCTGCTGCTGCTGAGAGGGGCTGTGTGGGGCAGGGCTGCTCCCAGCTCCACACCAGCCTGGGCACAGCTGCGGAGGACACTTGCCAAAAGAAGGTAAGCCTGGCATTGCTGTAAAGATCAGGAGCTTTCCTGAGAGTGTTTTCAATTTCCTGCTTGGAGAAGGATGGGAAAGTTGGGGTGATGACAAAAAGATTTTTACTTATTATACATTTTTCATATATTTGAAACTCTGTTAACTACTAATATGTAGTTTTAAAACTATAATCCTTATTTACCTATATTCAAATACTATTACAAACTTATGATCCTTGAAAGTATAAAGATTATTATAGTGTAATTTTTAGTGTGTAACTATTATTACATACTTATAATCTTTATAAGTATAAGGATTACTATAATCCTTAATTAAGCCTAGTACGTTTCATACCCTTTTCCTTAGATTTTAGAAAAATAAGCTTCTAAATATATTCCTGAAACACTGTATTGTCTTTTTATCAGGAAGAGGACCTACAAAAAGAACATTCTGGTTTTTAACTTGAGTATGAACAGTCAAAAAAAAAGTGGCACAAAGCAGCCTTTGGATCTCTTCCAAGGGGTATACCCAGGGGAGTGTAACTGAGGCAATTGAATCTTATATTCCTTCTTCCTTTTAAAATCCTAATTTATCAACCTTAAAAAATTGCTCATATCAGGAGCTGGGTATTCCCCATCCCCACTGAGACACCTGGAAGCTTTCATTTAAGGTCTGGTTGTTACTTTACTGTTCTAATGCTGCTGCAAGGGTTTTTTTCTCTTTTGATTATAGCCAAGAGGAGGATGAGAGAAGCAGAACAGGAATTGTAATCACAAAATCACAGAACATTTTGAGTTGAAAGGGAAACACAGGACCATCAAAGTAATGTTTCAGCATTTATAGAGACTCCAGAACTGTAACTGTGGGTGGTCAGTCTCTCTGCTGGGAGCCTCCTAAAGGGCCTTCAGCCACTGCTCAGCCCTGCACAGCCCCAGCATCACCTTGGCAGGGCCCAGCAGGGCTCTCCTGAGCTGCCCTTGCCCACCTGCAGACAGAGCCTGCCCCAGCCAGGGCCCTGCAGACAGGCAGGTTTCTGTAGGGCCGGGCCCAGGGCACAGAGGGTGGGATGGGCTCTGTGAGCGCTGGCAGGGACAAGGCTCCTGTCAGGAGGGAAATGTGCAGGCCCAGGGAGATGCTGAGGGAAGGAGAGGGGGCTGAAGAGAGCAGTGCTGGGGGCAGGAGGGCACTGTGGGTGTGTGGGAGATGCCGTGCACAGCTGGCTACGGGAACACTGTCCTGAGTGCCCGGCTGTCTGTGCCCTGCCCTCCCAGGCACAGCACCACCACATCTGCTCTTGTTGCTGCACTGCCCTGATCCTGTCCCTGTCATCTGGTGCTCTCAGGGAGGCTCTGGCCTTTGCAGCAGCTGAGTCAGGCACTGCCCTTGGCATTCCTGCCAGGCAGCTGTGGCCATGGCAATGGGGTGTCCAAGCTTCCCTGGGACCTGTGGGGCTGTGGGCAAAGCAGTCCATGGGAAAGGGGAATGAGCTGAGCCCCCTCCCTGAGATCCCATCATGGGCACACCCGGGGATCTCCTTGCTGTGTCCTTGCCAGCTCTGAGCTGCCCTCCTGGCTGCAAATCTGTGCCAGAGCCCCTGGGAGTTCCCTGAATGTGCCACGGGGAAGGGCAGAGATGCCAGAGCTGAGGAAATGCTGCTGGGTTTGCCAAGGGAGCTGGGAGTGTCCTTGGCAGAAGGGGGTGCTGAGACCTTGCCCAGAGCCCTTTGGAGAGGGTGAGACATTGAGGGATCCCTCTGCTCTGGGCAGGGTCTGGTTTATCCCAGGGTGACAGGGGAGTGTGATTGTGCTCTGATTGCAGCCAAAGCTGCAAACCCAGGGCAGCTGGGAACAAGCCCACCCAGCCCCTCACCTTCCCTGAGCCACAGGGAATCCTTTGCCTCTCACATCTCTCAGTGGTAAATTGTGAGTGCAGCAGAAATGCTGGGGATTTCTGACCTCAGAGAGAAAGGAATGATATGTGGGCAGGAAAATAATGGCTAAAATTCCTTCCTGCTCTCCATGTCCTTTAGAAGTGGGAGTGCAGATGGAAAAAAGCCTGTCTGCATTAGGAGTGATTCCAGTGACAAATCCTGAATATCCAGCCTTGTCCCTCTGCCACATGGCCACAAACCCAGGGCAGCAGGGCAGGGATGGCTCCTGGAGAGCCCCCATGCACAGGCTTGGCTGCTCCTGGCACACTCAGACAACACAACTGGAGCTCAGGCAGGGACCTGGGGGAAGGTTTTCCCAGAGCAGGAACAAGGGTGGGTGAGTCACAGCGGGACAGTCTACAGGGAATGGCCCAGGTCTGGCTGAAAGCAGCCTCTGCTGACTTGTCCCTGTCCTTTATCAATGAACAGGTGCCCATGGCCAGAGTAAAAAATGTCCAACAGCAGCTCCATCAGCCACTTCCTCCTGCTGGCCTTGGCAGACACGCGGCAGCTGCAGCTCCTGCACTTCTGCCTCTTCCTGGGCATCTCCCTGGCTGCCCTCCTGGGCAACGGCCTCATCATCAGCGCCGTAGCCTGCGGCCACCTCCTGCACAGCCCCATGTTCTTCTTCCTGCTCAACCTGGCCCTCACCGACCTGGGCTCCATCTGCACCACTGTCCCCAAAGCCATGCACAATTCCCTCTGGGACACCACGACCATCTCCTACACAGGATGTGCTGCTCAGCTCTTTTTCTTTCTCTTCTTTATCTCAGCAGAGCTTTTCCTCCTGACCGTGATGTGCTACGACCGCTACGTGTCCATCTGCAAACCCCTGCACTACGGGACCCTGCTGGGCAGCAGAGCTTGTGCCCACATGGCAGCAGCAGCCTGGGCCAGTGCTTTTCTCAATGCTCTCATGCATACAGCCAATACATTTTCCCTGCCCCTATGCCATGGCAATGCCCTGGGCCAGTTCTTTTGTGAGGTGCCCCAGATCCTCAAACTCTCCTGCTCATGCTCCTACCTCAGGGAACTTGGGCTTCTTGTGTTTTCTGTCTGTTTTGGTCTCGGATGTTTTGTGTTCATGGTTTTCTCCTATGTGCAGATCTTCAGGGTCGTCCTAAGGATCCCCTCGGAGCAGGGACGACACAAAGCCTTTTCCACCTGCCTCCCTCACCTGGCTGTGGTCACCTTGTTCATCAGCACTGTCACGGTTGCCTACCTGAAGCCCCCCTCCATGTCCTCCCCATCCCTGGATCTGGCCCTGTCAGTTCTGTACTCGGTGGTGCCTCCAGCCCTGAACCCCCTCATCTACAGCCTGAGGAACCAGGAGCTCAAGGCTGCAGTGTGGAGACTGATCAATGGATGATTTCAGGAACATTAAAATGCTGGCCAGTTCCTGCACACCACTTGTAATAAAAGTCATTTTTGATACTTCTTCTTGTTTTTGATGCAGGTTTTTTTTCCAGTATTTTATATTTTTACTCTTCTCCACAAATAAATGTTGTTTGTGCCATTTCCCATTTTTCTCATTTTTCCCTCCACCTTACCTGTGGCCACAGACTGTGCCAATGGGGGGCTGTGCTTTTGGTGGCTTTAAAGGAACTCAAGGATCTCCCAGCCAAGTTTTCTGCAGAGATGCCCCTTTGGTTCCCTTCTCTGCAGCTGCAGCAGCAATGTCTGTGTGCAGAGCTGGGGGCAGATCAGTGCTGGCACAGCAGCTGTGCCCAGCAGCAGCAGCAGCAGCCCTTGGTGTTGGCAGTGCTGCTGCCGTGGCCCTGCCCCGCTGCCCTGCTGGCCCTGGTGTTGCTGTAGGGCCTGAGTGCTCTCGGGGCCGGGCACAGGGCTGGGGGTGGCAGTGCCGGGGCTGCAGCAGGGACAGGCCATGGGCACTGCTGGGGCAGCGCTGACGCCTCAGGCCAGGGCCTGGGGGCTGCAGGCTCCTTGCCCAGGCTCTCTCCAGAACACTTTGCCCAGGCCAAAGCTGAGCACAGAAAAGGCCCGGGAGCAGCCCCAGGCTGGCCGTGGGCAGGCTGGGGGCAAACAGCATGGCTGGGGCTCTGCAAGGTGCCTGGGGGCAGCTGGGATCCTACTGGGATCACAGTGGGAGAGGCTGGGCCCATGCTGGAGGAGACTGGGATCATACTGGATCATACTGGCAGCAACTGGGACTGCACTGAGGGTGACTGGGAGTGGCTGTGAGCAACTGGAATCAGGCTGGAAGCAACTGAGGACAACTGGGAGTGACTGGGAACATGCTGGGAGAAACTGGGATACACTGGGAGAGACTGAAACCACAGTGGGAGTAAATGGGAGCAGCTGTGCCCATGCTGGTCTCATACTGGGATCCTACTGGAACCAGACTGGGAGTGACTGGAAAGGGGCTGGCTGTGACTGGAACCATGCTGGAGGTGACTGGGAGTAACTAGTCCCAAACTGGGAGTGACAGGCAGTCACTCAGGGCATGACTGGAATAATACTGGGAGTATCTGGAAGTGACAGGAACCATACTGGGGGTGACTGGAACCATACTGGGGGTGACTGGGTCCTACTGGGTTCATCCTGGGAGCCACTGGGATTACAATGGGTGTGAACAGATCCTGACTGGGGGTTACTGGGAGCTACTGTTGGGAGGAAAATGTGGACACATTGGGAGCAACTGGGATCAACTGGAAGGGACTGGGACCATGCTGAGGGGACTGAGACCACAACTGGGGAAACTGGGATAATACTGGGAGCAACTGGGACCACACTTAAGTCAACTGCCAGAAACTAGGACTATGCTGGAGGACACTGGGAGTAACTGGGAAAGACTGGGGTCATTCTGAGGTAACCAGAACCTTTCTGCGATATACTGGGATATACTGGCAGTGTCTTTAATACTGGGGAGACTGGAACCACATTGGGAACAGCTGGGACCATGCTGGGGAAAACTGGGAGTGCATGTGACGATGCTGAGAGAGATTGGGACTATTCTAGGGACAGCTGGGATCATACTGGGAGGAACTGGGAACAATTGGGACTATTCTGGCAGCCAAGTGGGATCATAGTGGCATCACAGTGGGAGCTGCTGGGTCCTTGCTGGTTGAGACTGGGGTCACACTGAGGGCGACTGGACTCCTATTGGGATTAACTAGAAGTGGCTGTGAGTGACTGGAATTATGCTGAAAGCAACTGGGAGGAACTGGGAATGACTGGGAACTTGCTGGGTGTGACTGGGATATGCTTGGATAGACTGGGAGTCATGGGGATCATCCTGGAGGCTGCTGGGGTCATACTGGGATTGACAGGGAGCAACTGGAATCACAGTGGGGGCCACTGGCATCGTCGTGGCACTGACTGGCATCATACTGGCATTATAGTGGGTGTCCCATTTCCCTGACCCTGAGACCCCCCTGAACCCCCATCCCTGAGAACCGAGATTCCCTTTTACCCCTTTGCTGGCACTGAGACCCCCCTGCACCCCCTGATCCGGCACCAACACAACCTTTTCCCAGCCACCCTGCCTCTCCCAGCCCCCAGACCCACCCTTTTCCCTGACCCTGGGACCCCTGGTGATGCCTTAAGTTTCAGCTTTCCTATTTTTCACATTCTGTGCAGCCTTGGTGTGTAACTCTGAGCTTCCTATTAAGTGTTAGTAAGTTCTCTTCACAGGGTAGGTACACAAAACAATCCTTTTCCAGCCTGAGACCAAGGACAACCCTTACAAGCTTCAGGCCCAAAAAGGAAACCACAGGGAACTCAAGAAAGCAAACAAGGAGGATGGGACTTCATAACCTGAAGCTGGAATTGGACAATTAATGAGATGATATGCAAATGGACCAAAAACTTACAAAAGTGTGAAACCTCCTGAGGGGTCATCCATTTTGTGACCATTTTGGGTTCATCTTGGCTGTAGCCCTGGCCAGGCTCTTGTTCTGCCCAAGGTGTATCCTTTGAAGGCCTTTTAATAAATACCTACTCTATTCTTTTAGCTCTGTCCAGTCTCTGTTCCAGCTCAGCCTTCTCAAGGCATCACTGGCACCCCCTTTCCTGGGCACAGGATTCCCTGGACACCCCATCCCAGCTTTCCCAGTCCCTGCACCCCCTTTCCTTGACTCTGAGCCCCTGAACCTCCTCCCCAGCTGTCCCAGCTCTTCAAGCCCCCCTTTTCCTTGACCTGCTGACCCCCTTGGATCCTTAAACTCGCACTTTCAGCCCCCCAGCTCCCCCAAATCTCTGTGTCCCCCCAGTTCTCAACTCCCTGCAGTCCCTGGAAGTGGCGATGTCAGAGCCCAGCCCGGGGGTCCCCCAGTCCTTGATTGTGGGGACGTGGACGGGACCCCCTGGGAGCGCTGGGACAGCGAGCGGGGCTGGATGGAGCCGCAGAGACCGGGGATGGCAGCGGGAGCTGAGCTGAGATATTGGGATAGCCAGAGCTGGGATACTGGGATGGCCAGAGCTTGGATTTTGGGATAGTCAGAGCTGGGATTTTGGGATAGCCCGGTCCAGCTCAAGGACAGGAACCAGCACAGGGTCAACAGTAACCTGGAGTTGGGGCCAGTACAACCAGAGAGGAGGAAGTGGGGGGAGCCGGGGGCTGGGCTGGGATCTGTGGGATTGGACGACTCTGAGGGGCTGGGCTGGGATCTCTGGGGATGGGGGGGATCTGTGGGGCTGGAATGGGGATCCAGGGAGCTTCAAGGGGCTCTGTAGGGCTGGGACACCAGTTCCTTCCAGTATGATCCCCGTTCCAGTGCCTCTCAGCATGGTCCCACTCACTTCCAGTTGCCCCCAGCATTGTCTCAGTATCCTCCAGCATTGTCCCAGCTGTTCCTACTGTGGTTTCAGTCCTCCCAGTATGGTTACAGACACCCCCAGTATATCCCAGTTTCCCCACTAAGTAGTTGTAGTTACCTCAGAATGATCCCAGTCTTTCCCACTTACTCCCAGTTGCCTCCAGTATAATCCCAGTTTCTGTCAGTTGCCCAGAGTATAGTCCCAGTTGCTCCCAGTATGATCCCAGCTGCCCCAGTTGTGGTCTCAGTCCCCTCACCATGGCTGCAGTCCCTTCCAGTTGATCCCAGTTGCTCCCAATGTGTCCACATTTTCCTCCCAACACGGGCCCAGTAGCTCCCAGTAACCCCCAGTCAGGTTCCATTGCAGTCCCAGTGGCTCCCAGGATGATTCCAATGGGACCTGTAGTCACTGCCAGTATGGTTCCAGTCACTCCCATTACAATCCCAGTTTTTCCCAGTCACTCCTAGGTACTGCTGGTATTATTCCAGTCATGCCTACAGTGACTCCCTTTCAGTCCCAGTATGGTTCCAGTCACAGCCAGCACCTTTCCAGTCACTCCCAGTCTGATTCCAGTAGGATCCCAGTCACTCATATACACCCTGTACTATTCCAGTCACTCCTAGTATGAATCCAATCAGTTCCACTAGGATCCCAGTATGACCCCAGCATGGGCACAGCTGCTCCCATTATCATCCAGCATGGTTCCAGTTGCTCCCATTAACCCCCACTGTGGTTTCAGTCTCTCCCAGTGTATCCCATTTGTTCTCAGTCACTCTGAGTTTCCCTGAGTTGCTTCCAGCCTGATCCCAGTTGCTCTCAGCCACTCCCAGTCATCCTCAGTGGTGTTCCAGTTGCTGCCAGTATGGTCCCAGTGTCCCCCAGCATGGGCCCAGCCTTTCCCACTGTGATCCCAGTAGGATCCCAGTTCCCCCCTGCATGGTTCCAGTTGCTCCCTGTTCCTCCCAGTGTGTTTCCAGTTTCACCCAGTTGCCCCTGGTCTGGTCCCATTCACTCCATAGATGATCCCAGTGCCTCCCAGCACGGTTCCAGTCATGCCCAGTTTCCCACAGTGCAGACCAGTCACTCCAACCTGCTCACAGCAGTTCCCAGCACGGTTCCACTTCTCCCCAGTGTGCCAGTTTGAAAACAAAACCAACAGGAGATCCCAAGTAAGAACTGTTCCATGAGCCATTTCTCATAACTCTGGGGGGATATCTTCTGATAATGGCCCAGCTGTTAAAACCAGGTGTGGCAGTGTTTCTTATCTCCTTCACCTCCTGTCCATCCTCCAGGGAGATATCTTCTGCTAATGGGCCATTAAGGCTCATCAAGGACATGACACATTACATCATCCCATTGTGAGATGCTCCCCGCAGTGTGGGGGGGCCAACCATTCCTACCTGGATAAAAACTGAGACTCAGGAACAGCAGGCATCTGTTTTTTTTCCACCAGAGGAAGACCAGACCCTTCTCGCTACCACTGGACTTTTCTTCTCCATTATCTGTACCCCACAGAACCTCACCTAGGATTTATTTGGACTGCTTCCAACACCCTGACCAACAGGGTGTCAGATCATATCCCTGACTCTGTCGGGATTGTTTCCAGAACTTCAGACTTGCTTGCTTGCTTGTCTTTGTACTACTACACTTGTATTTGTTGTTGTATTTTTATTCCTATTAAAGAACTGTTATTCCTATTCCAATATCTTTGCCTAAAAGCCCCTAATTGCAAAACTATAATAATTAGGAGGGGAGGGGGTGACATTCTCCATTCCAAGGGAAGCTCTAGCTCTCCCTGGCAGACAACTGTCTTTCAAAACCAAGACAATGACCCATCCTCCCTCCAGGGAGATATCTTCTGTTAATGGGCCATTGAGTCTCACTGCATGACTGATCAAATTCCATCATCCCATTGTGAGATGCTCCACCCAGAGGGGGGAGCCAAGGATTCCTACCTGGATAGAATCTGAGATTTAACACACCAGAAGCAGCCTGTTTCCGCTGGATTCCCAGAGGAAAACCAGACCCATCTACACCAACACTGGACTTTCAGAGGAATCTACACCCTTCTACAGGATCATTGCTTTAACAAAACCACATCTGTGACTCCAGGAGGACTGCAGCCACGATTTGATTGGACTGCTATCGACACCCTGCCTAACCAGGTGTCACGTTGGATTCTGACTCTGTCCGTGTTTCAGGTTTTTTTACTACTGCATCTTTAGTTTAATTTTTCTACAAAAGAACTCTTATTCTTATTCCCGTGTCTTTGCCTGAGAGCCCGTTAATTTCAAAATTATAATTCAGAGGGAGGGGGTTTCTATTTTCCATATCAAGGGAGGCTCCTGCCTTTCTTAGCAGACACCTCTCTTACCAACCTGAGTTTGGCCCAGATATCTTGGGCAGTGCTAGGGCTGGGTTTTTTGGGGGGGATGTTTGGAGAATTAAGATGTTCAAAGTTGAGTGGAAAATGCCCCTTGGGAGGACCTGGGGGGGTCCCAAAGGCAGCATTCTGGAGGAGCAGAGCCCTGTGTGCCCCAGGACCCCAAAGTGGGGAGCCCAGAGAGGGGGACCCTCAAAAGCCTGGAGAGGAGCAGGGGGGACTCCTTGGACCCCCTGCAGCCCAAAGCAGAAAATAAGAGGAAAAGGGACCCCAGGACCTCCAAAACCCCCAGCATCTCTAAATGGGGAGGGGGAATAGGGGGAACTTTTCAGATTGCCAAGACATCCAGCAGCCTGAGGAGGGTGGGGACTGAGTACACGGGGGTCCCTGAATACAAGCGTGATCCCCAGCAGCTGGGACAGGGGGGAATACCCTGAAAACCAAATAGGAGAGACCAGAGAAAAGGGAACTCCTGGGAGGCATTTTCAGGGCTGAATCTTGGTGTTTGGGAGGTTGTAGTGGTTTTAATCTTTGTTGATTTTTTTTTTGCCAAATTTAGTGTAGTGATCTAAATATCTTTTTTCTGTGAAATGTGATTATGAGAACAGGAGGTAAAACAGGCTTAAGGTAAGGATGAAAACAGGTAGATTTATTAACACACAAAAGGAAAAAAAAGTTTAAAAATAGAATCAAAATGAAACCTTTAAAACATTGTCTTCCCCACCCCCCCCCCAACAGTCTACTTTCCTACATGCAACATAGAGACAAAACTCAGAGCTTCAGGTCAGTACTACTTATAAAACAGGTCTCTCATTCAGTCTTTGAGAGAGAGAAGTATATCTCTTGATGTGTTAGGTAACTGCTACTAAAGACGCAGTCTCTTTTGTGGCTTTTAGCCCCTACAAAAAGCAGCCTGCCAAAAACTTCTGCAGTTTTTTAGTCTTTCCAAATCACGTAGCCTTCCCATGAGTACATAATGGACCATAGGCTCACACTGGGGTTTCTCTGTTTAAAAATGCACACTTTCACATGCAAAGGATTTCTCATCTTAAAGAGGAGAGATTTCTTCTCAATTCTTCACGGACACAAAAGGTTTCTTCTTACCTTTCTCTGTTAAAACATCTTATAAGATCACATTACAGTTTCTAATTCAACATTCACTCAGTAAATCACAAGAAATCCCCACCTTTGCTCAAAAATCTACAAAGCATATCCCCAGTCATACTGTCTGTGGTTTAAAGGAAATTTCTAGCAAGTCACAATACAGTCTGTTACTAAAACTCAGGGTTTTTAGTCCTTAAAACTGAGGCAACCCATCATCTCTCCTGCCTGAGAAATCACTCTTCTTTTACCGACTCTGGTATCTTCATATTGTCCCTTTACATCTCTTTAATTCAGCCTCTTCTGTCTCTGTGAAGAGAGTTAGAGTTTTAAAAAGTCTCAATCTGTCTCAGGAAAGAGTTAACATTCTTGCCAGGGCTGCAGATAGTCATGTAGGCTCTGCCTGGTGGGTGCAGCAAAAATCTCAAAGCCATGGGGCGACAGAAAAAGTTCAGAAACGGCAGCAAAGATGTCCGGTGTGGCTGGTGTTTCTCCCCCCACCTCCACCCCTCGGTATCCAAGGGGTAGGCACGGCTCAGCCTGGGCTTGGTGCTGCTTCCAGAGGGGGCAGGGGTAGGAGGCCCGGGGGGCATCTCCCTCAGGCGTGCAGAAGCATGGGCAGGCCCCAGGGTTGGCTGGATGTTACCAGCTGTAGGTTTTCCTTTGCCAGCAGCCGGGGGAAAAAAGGAGCTCAGCCGGCCAGGCACCACACCGTCCACCCCAAGTCTCTGCTTTTTTATATGCGTATTTCCAAAAGTCACATCAGTTCTCCCAGTGGCCAGACTTCTGGCCAATAGCTGAGAACAAGACTCTGCATCTGCCCCCCTCTAAATAAAGTCCAAGGTCCTGACAGGGCAGTATTCTATATTCTTCTTTAACAAAAATTAAAATATTTCCAATCCATGACAGCCAGTTGCACCCATGTGAGAGAGTCAGCCTGAAGACCTTTAATATGTCTCACGTTTTCATCGTGGAAAAGAAACTTTGGGGGAAGAGGGGCTGGGACCCCAAAAGCTGATGAGCTGCTGCTGACCAGCCAGGAGTGTTGACTCAAGTCTCGCTGCTGGATCTACATCCTGCCAGAACAATGGAGGCCACAATACACTGCCTCCTGTGAGCCATATCACCTGTACCTGGACTGAAGGGGCCAGCTCGTCCTGTTCTCCCCATTGTGCATGGGCCTTGATCACAAAAGTTTCCCCCCGCCGTCTTTGCTCTGGCCAGCTGCCTTCAATTCAGAAAGACCTTTATATTCAGCCTCAGAGAACACCCCTCTGGAGGCATCCCCACGGAAAACAGAATCCATTAGCAATGCCACGAGGACTGCAAAGGTGGTCTATTGGCAAAAAAGAGCTATGAAGACCCATCTCTCATCCGTTGGTAGCTATTTCCCTGTCTTTTTTATCTCTCTCTCTCTCTGCCCTTCTCTCTCTCTCTCTCTCTCTAAAATTTACTCCCTCTCTGTTCTCTCTCTCACTATCCCATATAAATTTTCTGGCCGCATAAAAAAAAAGGTGCATTGATTTTGGTTAAACTGCACTCTCATTCCCACTTTTGCACTCTAAAACCATTACAAACTCAGCTAATATTAAGAGAAGGTCGTAACAGCCCACCAATTTAAGAAGAACATGGAGGAGCTTGAAGGTTCAGGGGAGACCTCCTCACTCTCTACAACTCCCTGACAGGAGGGTGCAGCCAGGTGGGCATCGGGCTCTTTTCCCAGGGAACACTGACAGGACAAGAGGACACAGCCTTAAGCGTAACCAGGGGATGTTTAGGCTGGACACTATGAAATATTCTTCACAGAAATGGCAATTGTGTATTAAATGCGCTGCCCAGGGAGGTGGGTGAGTCACCGTCCCTGGAAATGTTTAAGAAAAGCCTGGATGTGGCACTGAGTGCCATGGTCTGGGTGACAAGGTGGTGTTGGGTCACAGGTTGGACTTGATGCTCTCCAAGGTCTTTTCCCTCCTGTTTGATTCTCTGATGATGGTGACTGTCAAGATTTTTACGTATCTTCACTGAAGACTCTAGAAGCTGGTTAGTTGTAAAAGAAGTCCTTTATTGCATTGTTAAAGCAGTCCCATGAAGGCAAAATTATCAGAGTCTATAGCAGTGTGCAGAAGCCTTCTATATAAAAAGTCTTTAAGTCCCAAGCAGGAGAAGTAGCTGCAGCTGCAGCAAAGGCATCAGTATTCTGTGTCCCATGAGGGTCTTAGCAGCAGTAGTAGAAAAACCAGCCTCATCACTGTTTTCAGGAATGCTATGTGTGTATGTGTATGTGTTCTCAAAGTAGTGCATTTTTTTTCAATTTTTAGCCAATTAGGAACTTACATGAATTTTCTTCTGTCTTCATGGGCCAAACCTAAGTTAAGATTGATGTGAGATAATATTTGTAATTCTTACACATGTTCTATATATATAACTCTTTCTGTTATATCTAGGAAGCCTACATTATTTTTGTTATGATTAGACTTTAATTTTGCAAAAGGCAATGTTTCTGAACTTTAAACTAGGACTTAGAGCTTCTCTTGCTAGATTGCATTTCTACCTCATATCTGTATGGATTTTTGTATTTTAGATTTTCTGAAGGTTCTAATTGAATCCTCTCATTTCTGGGCATTCCTGGGCCTGTGTGGATTTGGCCCAGGGGATTCATACTCCAACAGGTGACACTGCAGGGCCATGGGGAAACAGGGCGCCAATTGTGACACTGTGGGGCCTGGTGGCACTGAGAGGACCAGAGTGACACTGTGTATGACATGGCACCATAGAGCCAAGGGGCCATTGTGATACTGTGGGGCTGAATGGAAGCAAGGAGTCCATGGTGACACTCTGGGGCCTGGTGGAACCACAGAGGCCACGGTGACCCTGTGGGGCCTTGTTGAACCAAGGGGCCATTGTGCCACTGTGGAACCAAGGAGAGCCTTGGGAGACCCTGGGGCCCAATGGAATCCAGGGGCCATTGTTCCATTGCAAGGACTCTTGGAACTGAGGGAACAACTGTAACACTGGGGTGCCCCATGGAACCAAGGGTCCCTGGTGACACTGCAGGATCTTGTGTGACCAGGGCTCCATGGTGACCCTGCAGCACCAAGGAATTCATGGTGGCCCTCTGAGGCCTAATGGAACCCAGAGGCCACTGTGACACTGCAGGGCCTTGTGGAACCCTGCAGAGTGTTGGGACAGAGCAGGACCTGGTGTCATGAAGGGGCCATTGTGACACTGCAAGTCTCCATGGAACCAAGGGGCCAAGGTTGCTCCTCAGGGACTCCTGGAATGAAGGAAACATGTTTGACACCTTTGTGGTGCTCCTTGGGAGCAAGAGGCCATTGTGACCCTGTGGAAGCAAGGAGACCATTGCTGCACTGCCAGACCTCATAGAACAAAGGATCCATTGTGACACTGAAGGCCCTTTGGGTCACAAGGCACAATTGTGACACTGCAGGGCCCAAGAATCCAAAGGACTGGGTGAAAGCAAAGGTTCCCATGGAACCAAAAAGACATTGTGACACTGGGAGGCCTCATGAAATCATGGAGACCATTGTGACACTCTAGGGCCTCATGGAACCGTGGTGACACCAAGTTGGCTGGGAGTGTTGATCCGCTGGAGGGCAGGAGGGCTCTGCACAGGGCCCTGGACAGGCTGGATCCAGGGAACAAATCCAACAGTGTGAGGTTTATTAAGTCTAAGTTCCAGGTCCTGCACTTTGGCCACAACAACCCCTGCAGCACTCCAGGCTGGGGACAGAGTAGCTGGACAGCAGCAAGGCAGAAAGGGACCTGCGAGGACTGATGGACAGCAGGCTGGACATGAGGCAGCAGAGTGCCCAGGTGGCCAAGAAGGCCAATGGCTCCTGGCCTGGATCAGGAATGGTGTGGCCAGCAGGAGCAGGGCAGTGATTCTTCCCTGTGCTCAGCACTGGTTGGGCAGCACCTCGAGTGCTGCATCCAGTTCTGGGCCCTCAATTTAGGAAGGCCATGGAGGGGCTGGAGCGTGTGCAGAGAAGGGCAACAAGGCTGGTGAGGGGTCTGGAGCACAAGTCCTGTGAGGAGTGGCTGAGGGAGCTGGGGTTGTTTATCCTGGAGAAGAGGAGGCTCAGGGGAGACAAGGAACTGTCAGGGCACAGGTTGGACTTGATGATGTCCAAGGTCTTTTCCAACCTTGCTGATTCTGGGATTCTCTGAAACCACCCTTGCAGCAGCTGCAGGATGAGCCCTGGGCCTCCTCTTCACAAGGTCCAGCAGCCCAGGTCCCTCAGCTTCTCCTCACAGCCCCCAAGCCCATCCTGTCAGTCCTGCAGAGCCTCTGCAGCTCCTCCTCATTGCCCAGAACAGGGAGCCCCACAGCCAGACACACCAGCCCAGATGGGCCCCCCTGGCCTTTGGTGCCTCTGGCAAGGGAGCAGCACGAGGCACTGCAGGAGCCTGCAGACAATTCCTGAAGCACTTGGAGGATGATCCTGCTCCCTGTGGGATGTTCCCATGGTGCCAAGTCAGGAACTGAAATGGGGAGTGGGGCCAGAGAGGAAAGAGAAACCAGGGATGGGCTGTTTGCAAAGCAGGGAACAGGGGTGGGATAGAGGAAGAAATTTTAACCAAAAAAGAGTAAGGTAAGCAAAGGTGAAGCCAAGGAAATGGTCAGGGCAGTTTGGGGGTGGCTGCCAGGCAGCCCTGGCTCTGAGCAACAACGTCTGCAGTGGCACAGGAAACTCCCAGCTCATGAGAACAAACTTTCTGTGTGACTTCAGAGGCCACCACAAACCTGAGTGGTTTCCCTGCTGTCCCCCAGCCCTTCCTGGCCCCAGGGGCTGATGGCATTTGTGCTCCCTCAGCTTCATCTCCCCACACCAACACCATGGGGGTGCTGACGCCTGCTCTGGGCAGTGCAAACAGGGGCTCCTGAGGCAGTGCTGCCGTGTCTGTGCCTGCAAGGATGCGGCACCTGTGTGAGCTGGGGGAGAGGCCAGGGCTGCAGAGGGGGGATGTTGTTGGCAGGTGCATGAGGACGCTGTGGGACGCTGCCCTGGGGTGTCCAGCGCAGTGGGGATGGATCAGCCCCTGCTCTGCTGCTCCTTCCCCTTGTCTCCCCCAGGCACCTTGCAGAGCCCCAGCCATGCTGTTTGCCCCCAGCCTGCCCACGGCCAGCCTGGGGCTGCTCCCGGGGCTTTTCTGTGCTCAGCATTGGCCTGGGCAAAGTGTTCTGGAGAGAGCCTGGGCAAGGAGCCTGCAGCCCCCAGGCCCTGGCCTGAGGCGTCAGCGCTGCCCCAGCAGTGCCCATGGCCTGTCCCTGCTGCAGCCCCGGCACTGCCACCCCCAGCACTGTGCCCGGCCCCGAGAGCACTCAGGCCCTACAGCAACACCAGGGCCAGCAGGGCAGCGGGGCAGGGCCACGGCAGCAGCACTGCCAACACCAAGGGCTGCTGCTGCTGCTGCTGGGCACAGCTGCTGTGCCAGCACTGATCTGCCCCCAGCTCTGCACACAGACATTGCTGCTGCAGCTGCAGAGAAGGGAACCAAAGGGGCATCTCTGCAGAAAACTTGGCTGGGAGATTTTTGAGTTCATTTAAAGCCACAAAGAGCGCAGCCCCTCATTGACACAGTCTGTGGCCACAGGACAGGTGGGGAAAAAAAAAGAGAAATGGCACAAACAATGACATTTCTTTGTGGACAATATTTCAAAAGTAAAAGAAAGAAAAAGAACTTCCAAAATGAAACCAACAATAAGTATCAAAGATGACTTTTATTAGAAGTGATTTGCAGAAATTGGCCAGCAGTCTAATGTTCCTGAGAACATCCAGTCATCAGTCTCCACAGTGCAACTTTGAGCTCCTGGTTCCTCAGGCTGTAGATGAGGGGGTTCAGGGCTGGAGGCACCACCGAGTACAGAACTGACAGGGCCAGATCCAGGGATGGGGAGGACATGGAGGGGGGCTTTAGGTGAGAAAATGTACCAGTGCTGATGAACAGAGAGACCACAGCCAGGTGAGGGAGGCAGGTGGAAAAGGCTTTGTGCCGTCCCTGCTCCGAGGGGATCCTCAGCACAGCCCTGAAGATCTGCACATAGGAGAAACTTATGAACACAAAACAACCGAGACCTAAACAGCCACTAACAGCAAGAAGCCCCAGTTCTGTAAGATAGGATGTGGAGCAGGAGAGCTTGAGGATGTGTGGGATTTCACAGAAGAACTGGCCCAGGGCATTGCCATGGCACAGGGGCAGGGAAAATGTATTGGCCGTGTGCAGCAGTGAATAGAGAAAGGCACTGGCCCAGGCAGCTGCTGCCATGTGGGCACAAGCTCTGCTGCCCAGGAGGGTCCAGTAGTGCAGGGGTTTGCAGATGGACACGTAGCGGTCGTAGCACATGATGGTCAGGAGACAAAACTCTGCTGAAATGAAGAAGACAAAAAAAAATAGTTGGACTGCACATCCATTGTAGGAGATGTTCCTCGTGTTCCAGAGGGCATTGTGCATGGCTTTGGGGACAGTGGTGCAGATGGAGCCCAGGTCGGTGAGGGCCAGGTTGAGCAGGAAGAAGAACATGGGGCTGTGCAGGAGGTGGCCGCAGGCTACGGCGCTGATGATGAGGCCGTTGCCCAGGAGGGCAGCCAGGGAGATGCCCAGGAAGAGGCAGAAGTGCAGGAGCTGCAGCTGCCGCGTGTCTGCCAATGCCAGCAGGAGGAAGTGGCTGATGGAGCTGCTGTTGGACATGAGGACCTGTTCATGGAGGGAAGGACAGTGAAGAGTTAGAGGTGATACCTGTAACCAAAATCTAAGTTGTTTCGCATACACCCTCCTCTGTAACACATATGGACACCATTTTGTGTTTTAAGAGTGCTACAGTTTTGTTTTTAATCTCCCCCCATGTCTCCCCTTGTATTTTAGGATTTTCAGCATTTGTGCTGCCCTCTAATAGAACAGAGTGAGGTCCCTGAGGCAAGATGAAAGTAAAGGCTTAGGAGAGATGGTCTGTCACTTCATTCTGTTCAGTTTCTCTGGGTTTTCAGTTTGCTCAAGTGATAGATGTTCACACTCCCATGTTTTCTTTAAAGATCAACAGATATTACAGTGAGCAGATTGATCCACCGCAGCCCAGTATCACTTTTATATTTAAAAACTAACATTTCTCCTTTCACCAACCCAACAGCATTTTCAGTGTCACAACACCTCTGCCTTTCCCCATGCGTCTTTCAGGTAACACAAATATGCTCCAGGACAGGTTTGCATCCTGGATTGAAGTTCCCAGCTTGGACTGAAATCTCAGGGACACTTCCAAGTGTCCTTAGGATGGCATTGGACTAAGGGAGATGCAGCTCCTGCCCTGGCTGCACTGACAGCATTGCCCACAGCCGGGCACTGGGGACAGTGTCACCCTGAGCCAGCTGTGCCCCCTGCCAGAGCCCCCCAGTGCTGGGCAGCTGCTCCCAGCCCTGTGCTCTGCAGAGGGAACTGGGCCCGGGGCTGCACAGCTGCCCCACGGCTCTGCTGCAGCTCTGCCTGCACAGGAGGGGCTGCATGCCTTGGAGCCCCGGCCCTGAGGGCAGAGGCTTGGCTGAGGGACAGGAGGGAGGGGGCTTGTTCAGAGGGAGGGGCTGCACTGCAGGGGCTCCTATGGAGATCTCGGAACTCTCCCTGCCACAACATTTCTGCCTTTTGTTTTCTCTCATTGCCTGATCTTCTCTCTGATTCCTGGAGATTTTCCTCCTGCAGGTGTTTCCCTGTGCCTGAGCTCTCCCTGCCAGCACTCCCAGAGCCCAAATCTCTGCACTCTCCTTGCTGCTACAGAACCCTGCCTGTTTGCAGGGCACTGGCTGGGGGCAGGGTCTGTTTGCAGCTTGGAGAAAGGACAGCTCAGACTAAGCCTGATCACTGAGAGTTTCATTTGTCCCAGGGATTTGCAAAAATAATGATACCTTTCTGATTTATTCTCCCTCTACCCCATTATCTAATACTAGGAAATATTGAAAAAAATAGATAATAGATAATTAGATAATATTAAGAGTCTTAAGAAATAATCTTAAGAGTAGACTTAACAATTGTCCTTGTTTTAAAAAAAATCCTTGTCTTGGAAATATTTTGGGAGTGGGCAGAAGCTCTCAGTGTTTCAGAGCTTCATGAGCATTTCACCTCCCCTGCACCAGAAATACTCAGAGAGTTGTACTCACAGAGTCTGTAGGCATTGGGATGTTGCAGCTTGAGGAGATCACTGCAGGAGCTGCAGCTGCATTGTCCTGCAGCCAGAGGTTCCTGTGCCAAGGGCTGGCAGTGATTCTCCCCCAGTCCTTTCTCAGCACATTCCCAGCCCTGAGTGATTGAAGCTCTCTGTGCCTGTGTGCTGTGCCCGGGGTGGCTGCAGGCAGTGCCCCAGCCCTGCTGGACTATGCACAGGAGCTGCTCATCCAGAGAAATGTGTTTTTAAGCTCTTCTTGGTTGCCAGGATGGTCCTCTGTGCCAGGAGCCCAGCCCAGCTCATCAGCACAGACACAGCACAAGGACTTTAATGACCCTCTCGGGGCTTTTGTGCTGTTTACATCAGACTTAGTCCCTCAGAGTGTGATCAAAAACTTCTCCACAACTCAAAGTGAAATTAAAAATCCAAAGTTTCTGGAAGTTTTAATGGGTCCCACTGAGGGACACGACACAGAAAGTGTCCCCAGGCCCCAGGCAGAGCAGAGAACTGCAGGCAGTGATGACAGGTGGGGACAAAGAGAAGCCAAGGCTTGGTGCCCTGGGCCACAGCAGCCTCTGTGCCACCAAGGGCACTGAGGAGACCCCTTGTCCTGAGGCCCTGGGGCCTCCTGGCACAGCCCCAGCAAGGCTGGGCACTGTCAGCCCCTTGTGCTGCCCTCAGCATCCCCCTGCCATGCCAGTGGCCTCCAGGATGTGCTGGAAGGAGTCCCTGGGGAAGGAGCCTTGGTCAGCAATGGCCCTGGGGGGCTCCTTCATGCTGCCAGGGACTGCAGGTTTTTCCAAGGACTTTAGGTTTGGCTTTTGCCTTGGATTCTCTGAGAGGTTTGTGCAATCCTGGCCTCCAATTCTCTGCTTTAATGAGTCCCTTGAGAGGCTTTGTCAGTAACAACACTCAGTGGGGCTCATTAATGTTTCAAGGTACTCCAGTTTTCTTAGGGTACTTGGTGTTTCCATTTTCAAAGTGACTGTAGGAAAAGTTTGTGCAATCATGGCCCCAATTTTCTGCTTTAACAATTCCCTTGGGATTCCTAGCCAGTAACAACACTCAGTGGGGTTTATTAATACTTCAAGGTACTCAGGGTTAGTTTAAATACTTCTTTTTGCCACTGAGTGTCTGAGAAGTTTTTGTGCAATCCTGGCCTCCAATTATCTGCTTTAATGAGTCCCTTGAGAGCTTTGCACTGACATACAGTGGGTCTCAGTAATGCTTTGAGGTACTCAAGATTTTTAAGACACTTTGAATTTTCCTTTGGATTTGCCATCCCACGCTGAGTCTCTGAGAGATTTTTGTGCAATCCTGGCCTCCAGTTCTCTCCTCTACAGACCTCATGAGGAGCCTGGGTTGGGCATGGACCATAGTGGGACCCATTAATACTTAAAGACACTTTGGGTTTTTCTTCTGACTTTGACTCCTGGCAAAGTTTGTGCAATCTCCTCTCAGGCCCTGAGGTTCCAGGGCTCAGCACCAAATGCACCACAGGGCTCATTAGGATCAGGCAAGTCCTGGCCAACCATGGCTGTGCCTTGATTTCTCTCTGGTCTGGCGCAGTTCACTAGGAAGTCTTTTTTCCTAGAGTTATGGGGAAATATTTAAAAGTGCTTTTAATAACCTCACATTCCTTTTTTTCAAGGGTGTATTTTTCTCTTCAGAGAAAAGAAATGAGAAGAGATGACTGCAACATTCAAAGATTGATATTGATCCAGGATTGATTTTGACCTCAGGAGATCTGGCCTGGTCAGAGAAGCTGTGCCTTGAGGTCTTACCCAGTGTGGACAACCTTGCTCAACATTCCCAACCTTATGCTCAAAGTGAGGGTTCTCCTCACTCACCTGGGACCTGCTTTGCTCAGAGAACTGGCTGCACTCTGGCTAAAGAAAGTTTTTTCTTCTTTTATTTGAGCAAATTAAAACTCCAGAGTTTCAGACAATCTCCTCAAGTGTGAATTGTTAAAAACAGATATGATCATGGACAGAGACTCTCCAATTACTTAAAGCCAGAAAGTCGTTTTTTTACTAACACCAGTGGGCGGCACAGGGGCTGGAGTCACTTCCAAAAGGCGTGACCACCCCGTACAAGGTTCTTTGCTCTCTTTTTGATTCCCAAGATCTTACATACAATACATGTGTATAACCCCAGCACCTCCCATCCCTGCTCTGTATTAAATGAGGCTATTAGTCCTTCAGGTGTGTGCAATTCTTCTTTTGAATTGGGTTGGTGATCTCGAAGGATGAAGTCAGGAGAGTCTTCATCAGGTCTCTTTGACCCTCTGGCATGATCCAAGGTCCCCTGCTTTGTGATTGATTGATATAAAGTCCAGGTGCTGGCCATTGTTCTTACTGGTTTCAATCTGTTCTTATAATGCTTCACTTACTCCACTTCCTTCTATAAAGAAGCTCATAATGGCAAACAATACAACAATTAGCTCTAGCTTAAGCATCTAATAATCATTAACCTATTGTTTGCTAATCTAACTTACACCCTGATCCATATAAATTACTTCCATCCCTTAGCTAAAATCATAACTCTTTAAAATCATGATTCAGTGCCCTCTGAATGTTGGGGTGCCCCCTGAATGTTGGGGTGTCCCCGCACAGCCCCCTCGCTGCTGAGGGTCATTTGTGTCCACATCGACCGGGAGTACACGACGGTGGCCGTCATCTTCTCTCAGCCCCATCAGGGTGAGTAGGGACACCTGGGAACTCCCAAAATCACCTAGGCACTCCCCAAATCACCTTAGTAACCCAAAAAAATCACCTGGATCCACCCAAAAATCACCTGAGTACCCTCAAAATCACCTGGATACATCTAGGTATGCCCCCCCCCCCCCCCAAAATCAGCTAGATACCACCTAAAAATCTTCTCAGTCTTTCCCAAAAATCATCTGGGTACCCCCCAAAATCACCTGAGTACCCCCCCCCAAAACTACCTGGATACACCTGAGTATCTCCCCAAATCTCCTGGATTCCCCCCAAAAATCACCTGGATACAGAATTTTGAGTACCCCCAAAAATTCTTGGGCCCCTGCCCAAAGTGGTGGTCATGATTCCCCACTCCTTTGACTGGGAAGATGCAGTGTCCCATTTCTCATATTGACTTGAATGGGTTGACCTGGTGTCCCTCAATCCCTATTGACTTGCATGGTTAGACCTGGTGTTCATTTTACCCCCATTTATCCCCAGTAACCCTTCCCAGTGCTCCCAGTAATGCCCCGGAGCCCCCAATAACCCCATGGCCCCCCTTTAGCCAATCCCAGTGCTCCCAGTAACCCCTCCCAGTGCCCCAGATTACTTAGGTTCCCCCATTCCTCCCTCCCAGTGCTTCCAACACCCCCCCAGTGCTTCCAGTTCCTCTCCCAGAGCTTGCCCTTAGCCCTCACACGTACTCCCAGTCTAACCAGTAACCCTTCCCAATCAAGCCCTAATAATGGGTAGACCTGGTGTCCCTAAATCCCATTTGGCTTTACAAGGGTAGACCTGGTGTCCTTTTCTATCCATTGATTTCAATGGGTAGATCTGTTGGCCTTTCTCCTCCATTCAGTTAAATGGGTAGACCTGATGTCCTTTCTCTGCCATTCATTTCAATGGGTAGACTTGATGTCAGAAAAAAAATCTATTCACTTCAGGGGATAGATCTGACATCTATCCAACATTTTGGGGTTAAAACCACCAATTTCAGGGTTGGAAATTCCCAATTTTTGCTGGGAAAATACCCTAAATTTTGTTCTTTTTCCCCCAGAGGTGAGCCCGGAGTACCAAGACCTTAGGGCAATGCTGGACAGCTCTGCCCTGGCTGTTACTGTTAGATCAGACATGAGATACACACACACATGTGATCAGAATCCAAAATGGAATTTTGGATTATATAAGCGTGTTCTCCAGCTTATATACTCTTAATAAAGTGTGATCTTAAGTCATTGACTACATTACAATAATTTATTATATTCATTGGTGCAAAGCAATTAGTGTCAATATAATTGGCAAGAGTTTTACAGAAAGTTATTAAAGCACATATACAGGTTTACTTATGCATGTAGTCTAACTTACAAAAAAATTCATGTATCTTTTTGAATCAGTTCCCATGCTGTGGTGGTTTTGGCCAGGAAGTGAGTTTTCAGGAAGTTCAGGAAAGAGCCAATTGAAAGTAGTTACATCTCCATGGACATACAACATTTAAATATCAGGGAGATTGGGAGAAACTCCCTTTTTCCTTCTAGTCAAGAACAGAGGTAACACTCCCTAGGCAGCAGGGGACCCCGGGCCAGGCCCTGCTGCCCTCTGGGTGGCCGGGGCTGTGCCCGGCCGGGTCTGCCGAGCCTGGCCTGTGCTGGGGGGCTCCTTCCCCTGCCAGCCTCTGCAGGGAGGGAAAGAGAGAGAAAGCTGCAGCCCTGGCTGGGCCATGGCCTGGGCCCCTGGTTTGCTGGTGCCACTGGCCCAGGGGAGGAGAAGATCTCTCCCCCACCACCACCCCTGGGCCCCAAGAAGCGAGTCTGATGCTGGGTCTGCTTTGGATCACACCAGGGGTGGGGCAAGTGATCCATCAGCCCTTCCTGAGCCTGTTCCCCCCTTCACCCCCCATCACCAGCGTGGGCCTTGCATTCTGACATCTGTGAGCTGCATCGAGAGAGATAAAGACCTTGGGCAGATTTAACCCTTTCCTGGAAACATGAAGCTTTCAGAACTCCAACCCT
>CAJVGK010000063.1:0-110716 GCA_910950805.1 Acrocephalus scirpaceus scirpaceus
ATCAAGCCTTATTAATGGTTAGATCTGGCCATAAAATCCCCATCGACTTGAAAATGGATAGACCTGGTGTCCCTAAATCCCTATTGATGTTATTGGGGTAGACCTGGTGTCCTTTTCCATCCATTCATTTCAATGGGTAGACCTGATTTCCTTTCTTCTCCATTCAGTTCAATGCATCGATTTGATTTCCTTTCCCTGCCTGTCATTTCATGAGTAGACCTGGTGTCAAAAAAACCTCCTGCATGTCAATGAATAGGCCTGATATCCCAAATATTAATGGGTTAAACCACCAATTTCCAGGGTTGGAAATTCCCAGGTTTTTGGGGGGAAAATACCCCAAATTTTGATCTTTTTCCCCCACAGGTGAACCCAGAATGCCCAGAGCTGAGGGCAGCGCTGGACGGCTCCACCCTGGCTGTTACTGTTAGGTCGGA
This sequence comes from Acrocephalus scirpaceus scirpaceus, assembly GCA_910950805.1. NCBI lineage: Eukaryota > Metazoa > Chordata > Aves > Passeriformes > Sylviidae > Acrocephalus > Acrocephalus scirpaceus. Next base: position 435 of record CAJVGK010000063.1, read on the forward strand.
TGTGTCATACACACACATGTGATCAGGATCCTAAATGGAAGATATTTTTATTCTGCTTGTTCCCTAGCTTATATACTCTTAACAAAGTGTGATCTTAAGTCATTGACTATATTACAATAACTTATTATATTTGTTATAAATGGAGATCTGTATGTCTAATTCAACAAACCACAAAGTTAAATTTTGTAAAAAATTTAATTGAGATGAAATACAATATAAAGTTTGGCAGTGATTAATTGAGTATAATTAAGGTTTGGATAACGCATAAGCAAAACTGACTGGGGCACGGAGGGGGATTCCCACCCTACCTAACATACAAAGCAGGATTACCTCAAACAAAATTTATATGATATGCCTATACATATTCATCAATACTTCCAGTAAATCTCCACCTATTTTCGATTCTAGAAATCTACATCACCATTCTTCATGGTGCATGCTTCAGTTGTTGCTAGGGGGTCTTCTGTCTTCTTTTGGTGGTCTTTGGGATGAAGACCCCCGCTCTTCATCACTGTCCTTTGAACAACCCCACCAATTGCACGTGTGTACCAAGCATTGTCTTATATAACTAAACATTGTTCCAAAAACAAGCTCTATTAAAGGAACAGCTTAGGTTCCATACCTGGACTAATCCCAAATTTGACTATTTCAAGGCCAATCCTCTAATTTGAGAGGACTACTTATCTCAGTACTATATCCTGTATCCCATTTTCCCATGTAACATCTGCAAAAGAAGCCCGTTTGTTCTGTAACACTAATTACTTATACTTTTTCATTTTCTACTTTATAAATTATTTTCTAAAATACTAATATAAACACAATTTAGTTAGCAGAAACCATATCCATTCATAACATATTAATTGGTGCAAAGCAATTAGCACCACTGAATATGTTATAAATGGATATAATTGGCAAAAGTTTTACAGAAAGTTAATAAGGCATGTATACACGTTTACATATGCATGTAGTCTAACTTAAAAAATTTTCATGTATCTTTTTTAATCAGTTCCCATGCTGTGGTGGTTTTGACCAGGAAGTGAGTTTTCAGGAAGTTCAGGAAAGAACCAGTTGAAATTAGTTACATCTCCGTGGACATTCAGGGTTTAAGTATGAGGGATATCAGGAGAAACTCCCTTTTTCCTTCTGGTCAAGAACACAGGTAACACTCCCTAGGCAGCAGGGGACCCCGGGCCAGGCCCTGCTGCCCTCTGGGTGGCCGGGGCTGAGCCCGGCCGGGTCTGCCGAGCCTGGCCTGTGCCGGGGGGCTCCTTCCCCTGCCAGCCTCTGCAGGGAGGGAAAGAGAGAGAAAGCTGCAGCCCTGGCTGGGCCATGGCCTGGGCCCTGGTTTGCTGGTGCTTCTGGCCCAGGGGAGGAGAAGATCTCTCCCCCACCACCACCCCTGGGCCCCAAGAAGCGAGTCTGATGCTGGGCCTGCTTTGGATCGGAGCAGGGGTGGGGGAAGTGATCCATCAGCCATTCCTGAGCCTGTTCCCCCCCACACCCCCCATCACCAGCGTGGGCCTTGCATTCTGACATCTGTGAGCTGCAGAAAGAGAGAAAGACCTTGGGCAGATTTAACCCTTTCCTGGCAACATGAAGCTTTCAGAACTCCAACCCTTTCCCAGAGGGAGAGAAGAAGATCAGAGTGATTTAAAATGTAGAGAGACAGCATGATACAGTCAGCAAAAGAACTGATAAAGGTTATCTGGAAGAAAGGATTGAGGAGGTGGACATTTTTGACTGAACTTCTCTAGATGTAAACCATGGAGAAATGGACTATTCCTTGTAATATATTGCTACTGTTTTGGACGATTGCTGTTCTAGTGAAGGTGATAGACTGATGTAATTGAGATTTAATTGAGAATGTTGTAGAGGAAGTTCCCCAGCTCCTGAGATAAAAAGAGGTCTCAGCTCTCTGAGATGCAGATTTGGCCCTTTAGCTCTGGTAAAAGAGGGTCTCTTGAGAGAGAGACGATTTTAAAGATAGAAGAAGAGGATCTTTGTGAAATACTAAAAAAAGCATTCTTAAACAAATACCCCCAAAATGCTGAGAGGTCCATGAGTAGCCAAGAGAAAGGCTGCTCATGGGTGAGATGGCACAATCTGCAAAATTCCAGGCGGTTCCAGGTTTGTGATGTTGGGAGCCACCAGACTGTTTCCTGTGGCGAATGTCTCCAATGGGACATCTAGTGAGACTCCTCTCCCAAGGTGATGAAAGATAATGTTTAAATAGTTGAAACTGACTGAAAATCACAGGTTTTGTCTCTCTATGTTAGTTGTGGGAAAGTGAACAGTTTGTGGGGGAAAGAGAAGTGTTTTGAAATTTCAATTTTTTTTTCATTTTATTTTTTCCTTTATTCTTTAGACTGTGTAAATAAAATATCTTTGTAACTTCTAAAGTTCAGGCCTGTTTTACTCTTTATTTTCTTCTAGTCCAACTATCACAGGACACCAGGTCTACCCAATGAAAGTGAATGGGGATTTAGGGACACCAGGGCTGTCCATTAATAGGGCTTGATCGGGAAGGGTTACTGGTTAAACTGGGAGTACTGGGAAAGGCTAAGGGGAAGCACTGGGGGAGGAACTGGAAGCACTGGTGGGGAACTGGAAGCACTGGGAGGGAGGAAAGGGGGGAAACTGGGCAAAGTGGGAGCACTGGGAGGGGTTACTGGGAGGACTGGGAGGGCAAAGTAGTCAAACTGGGAGCTATTCCTGAGAGCACTGGGAGTAGCTAAGGGAGGACACTGAAGTTACTGGGAGCACTGGGACATTACTGGGAGCACTGGGAAGGGTTATTGGGGATAAATAGGGGTAGACAGAACACGTCCACCTATTCAAGTCAATGGGATAAATGGGACACCAGGTCTACCCATTAAAGTCAATAGGGATTTAGGGACACCAGGTCTACCCAGTCAAAGCAATGGGTTTCACAACCACCAGTTTGGATGGCCCGGAGATTTTTGGGGGTACCCACGTGTATCAAGATGACTTTTGACGGGTTCCCATGTAACTTTCTGTGGTACTCAGGTGATTTGGGGGAGTACCCAGGTGTATCCAGGTGATTTTTTTGGGGTTCCCAGGATTATCCAGATGGTTTTTGGGGTACCAGGGTGATTTGGGGGGGGGATCCAGGTGATTTTTTGGGGCTCCAGGGGTCCCCACTCGACCTGATGGGCTGAGAGAAGATGACGGCCACTTTTGTCCTCGCAGTCAATGTGGATGCAGATGACCCTCCGCAGAAGGGGGGCTGTGGGGGGACTCCCCAACATTAAGGGGGCACCCCAACATTCAGGGGGCACCCCAAAACTCCAGGGGAGGGTCCCAGAGATGGGAGGGAGCCCCGAGTTACCTCAGGAGAGGATGCAGTGCAGGTACACCCAGGCGCTTTGGTCCATGGGGTCGGTGAAGACGGCGTTCTGCAGCAGCTGCAGCTCTGGGGAGGGGCAAAGGGGGCACCCCAAAATCTCAGGGTGGCAGCCACGGGACACCCCAAGATTCGAATGGGGGCACCCAGGTGTACCCACTGACACCTATGGGGATTTTTAGGGACACCAGGTCTACTCATTGAAATCAATGGAGATTTTTAGAGTCTACCTCTTGATCCAATGAGGATTTAGGGACAACGAGTCTACCCATTAAAACCAATGATGTTTAAGGACAACAGGTCAAGCCAGTGAAACCAATGGGGGTTTTTAGGGACACCTGGTCTACTCATTGAAATAATAGGGATTTTTTGGAAACCATATCTATTAAAGGCATTGAGGATTTGGGGAAACCAGGTCTACCCATTCAAGGCAATGGAGACTAGGGGTCACCAGATTTACCTTATTAAAGTCAAAGGGAATTTTGAGACACCAGGTCTATCCATTAATGGGGGGAATTGAGAAAATTGGGTCCAGGCATTAATGGGAATTTAGGGACATCAGGTCTACCCTTAAGGGACAAAGGGGATTTGGGATCATCAGGTCTACCCACTGAAACCCATGTGCTCAGTGGGACACCAGGTCTATCCATTAATATAGGGAGTTTAGGAAATCAGATCTAACCATTGATGTAAATGGGAAATTTGGGACATCAGGTCTACCTTCATTAAAGTCAATTGGGGGATTTAGGTCACCAGGTCTACCCATTGAAACCAATGGGGATTTCAGGAAAACAGGTCTGCTCATGCATGGAAATGGTGATCTGGGGACACCAGGTCTATCCATTAATGACTGTAAGGACATCAGGTCTACCATTGCAGTCAGTGGGGATTTAGGGACACCAGGTCTACTCATTAAGGCCAATGGAGATTTTTGGGACAGCAGGTCTACTCAATGAAGTCAATAGGAATTTTTGGGACACCAGGTCTACCCATTCAACCCAACAGAGCTCAACTTCAAGCAAGGGACTGGAGAATTTTTGGGATAGGAACCCACCAAAAATCTGGGAATTTTTCCAGGGGAATCTTTTACCTTCCTTCAGCCTTTTTGGGGACAGCATCCCCGCCTCACCCTTCCTGCAGTTCCTGGTGGGAGCCAGGAGCCGCAGGCAGTGGTGCCAGGCCGAGAAGTTGGAGAAGTTGCAGCTCAGCAGGGCCCTGGTAAAGGCCAGCTTGGCCTCGGGGTCCTGCCTGGCCACCAGTGCCTGCCAGTGGTCCCAGGTGTGGACTGGGAGGGCACCAGTACAAACCAGTAAGCACTGGGAGCTGCCCCCGAGCCCCTGTGGCCTGAGGTGGCAGCTCCCAGTATAAACCAGTTAGGGTTAATGCACCCAAACCCATTCCCAGTCTGGGATTTAGGGGAACCAGGTCTACCCTCTTGAAGTTAATGGGGATTAAGGAACATCAGGTCTACCCATTCAAACCAACAGGGATTTTAGGACATCAGGTCTACCCATGAAAGGCAGGTCTAAGGGCACCCAGTATGGTCTTGGGGCTTCTACTTTTACCAGGTTTATACTGGGAGGGCACCAGTATAAACCAGTAAGCACTGGGAGCCTCCCCATATCCCCTGAGCCTCAGATGTTAACTAACCAGGTGGCCTTTGCTAAATGCCTCTCCCAATTCTTGAAAGATCCTCCACCCAATGCCTTCATGTGGGTTTTTAACAGTGCATTGTGCCTCTCGACTTTGCCTGCAGCTGGTGCATGGTAGGGGATGTGGTACACCCACTCAATGCCATGTTCTCTAGCCCAGGTGTTGATAAGGCTATTCTTGAAATGAGTCCCATTGTCTGACTCAATTCTCTCAGGGGTACCATGCCTCCACAGGACTTGCTTCTCTAGGCCCAGGATGGTGTTTCGGGCAGTAGCATGGGGCACAGGGTAGGTCTCCAGCCACCCCGTGGTGGCTTCCACCATTGTGGAAGCACGTAGCGCTTGCCGTGACGTGTCTGGGGTAGGTAATATAATCAACCTGCCAGGCCTCTCCATACTTATATTTAGACCACCGTGCACCATACCATAGGGGCTTCACTCGCTTGGCCTGTTTGATGGCAGCACATGTCTCACAGTCGTGGATAACCTGAGAAATACTGTCCATGGTTAGATCCACCCCTCGGTCTCGGGCCCACTTATAGGTGGCATCTCTACCCTGATGGCCCGAGGCATCATGGGCCCATCGAGCTAAAAACAACTCTCCCTTGTGTTCCCAATCTAAATCAATCTTTGACACCTCTATTTTTGTTGCCCGATCTACCTGCTCATTGTTTTGATGCTCCTCGTTAGCTCTGCTCTTGGGGACATGGGCATCTACGTGGCAGACTTTCACAGGTAGTCTCCCTACCCTTGTAGCAATGTCCTTCCACTCCTCAGCAGCCCAGATTGGTTTCCCTCCACGCTGCCAATTAGCCTCTTCCCACCTCTTCAGCCACCCCCACAGAGCATTGGCTACCATCCATGAATCGGTATAGAGGTAGAGCCTCGGCCACCCCTCTCTCTCAGCAATATCCAAGGCCAGTTGAACAGCCTTGAGTTCTGCGAGTTGACTTGATCCACCCTCTCCTTCGGTGGCCTCAGCAACCTGTCGTGTGGGGCTCCATACGGCTGCTTTCCACTTCCGGTTCATCCCTACAATGCGACAGGAACCGTCAGTGAAAAGGGCATAATGTGTCTCCTCTGCTGGCAATTGGTTACATGGTGGAGCCTCTTCAGCCCATGTCACTTGCTCTTGTTCTTCATCTGTGAGGCCAAAATTTTCACCCTCAGGCCAATTGGTAATTATCTCTAAAATCCCAGGGCAATTCATGAGCGATGTCCTGCTTGATCTGGGCAAAGGCTTGCTGCTGTTCAGGGCCCCAGTGGAAATCATTCTTCTTGTGGGTAACCAGGTAGAGAGGACTCACAATCTGGCTGTACTCTGGAATGTGCATTTTCCAAAAGCCTATGGCACCTAGGAAAGCTTGTGTTTCCTTCTTGCTGGTCGGTGGAGACATCGCGGTGATCTTGTTGATTACCTCTGTGGGTATCTGGCGACGTCCATCTTGCCACTTTACCCTTAAGAACTGGATCTCTCGGGCAGGTCTTTTGACCTTGCTCTTCTTGATGGCAAAGCAATCTTCCAGAAGAATCTGGATGATCTTCTCCCCTTTCTCAAACACTTCTATTGCTGTATTTCCACACACAATGATGTCATCGATGTACTGCAGATGTTCTGGAGCCTCTCCCTTTTCCAGTGCAGCCTGGATCAGTCCATGGCAGATGGTGGGACTGTGCTTCCACCCCTAGGGCAGTCGGTTCAAGGTTTACTGCACGCCCCTCCAGGTGTAGACAAACTGAGGCCTGCACTCTGCAGCCAGAGGAATGGAGAAAAATGCATTGGCAATGTCAATAGTGGCGTACCACCTCGCTGCCTTGGACTCCAGCTCGTACTGGAGTTCCAGCATGTCTGGCAAAGCAGTGCTCAGTGGTGGAGTCACTTCATTCAAGGCATGGCAGTCCACAGTCAGTCTCCATTCTCCTTCAGATTTGTGCACAGGCCAGATGGGGCTGCTGAAGGGTGAGTGGGTTTTGCTGACCACCCCTTGGCTCTCCAGCTCCCGGATCATCTTGTGGATGGGGATCACGGCATCTCGATTGGTCCGATACTGCCAGCGGTGCACCGTCGAGGTGGCAACTGGTACTCGTTGTTCTTCTACCTTCAGGTGTCCTACTGCACATGGGTTCTCTGACAGTCCAGGCAAGGTGTTCAATTTCTTGATGCCCTCTGCCTCCACAGCAGCTATTCCAAAAGCCCATCTGAGTCCCTTAGGGTCTTTGTAATACCCATTCCTGAGGAAGTCAATGCCAGAGATACACAGGGGCCTTTGGGCCAGGTGCAATCAGATGTTTCTGCCACTCCTTCCTGGTCAGGCTCACCTCAGGCTTCCACCAGAGTCAGTTGCTGTGATCCCCCTGTCACCCCAGCAATGGAAATAGGTTCTGCCCCCACATGTCCCGATGGCATCAGGGTACACTGTGCACCAGTATCTACCAAAGCTTCATATTTCTGTGGCTCTGATGTGCCAGGCCATGGGATCCACACATTCCAAAAGACTCGGTTTTCCCATGCCTCTTCCTGGCTAGAGGCAGGGCCCCTCTAGCACTGGTTATTATTCCCTTCCTGGGCATACACAGTAGAGGTTCCTTCCAGGGGATCTGACATATCATCTTCACTTCTATAATACCTGGCGGCTCGGTCATGGGAGGCTGAGGCTCCCTTCACTTTAGTGGGACCCCCCTTTGTGAGTGTTTCTCTTCTTGAGCTCACGCACCCGTGCTGCCAGGACAGAAGTGGGTTTTCCATCCCACCTTCCCAGGTCTTCCCCATGGTCACGCAGGAAGGACCACAGGTCAGCCCTTGGGGTGTACCCTCTCTCTCTAGCTGGAGGGCATTGGGCTCTGACTCTGGGGCCTGTAACTTGGAACAGTCCCATATGGGAACTGTTCCTCTTCATCTCCTCCCTCATCTCCCTCATCTCCTCTTTGAGTTCCTTAATCACAGCAGAGACCTGAGCCTGCATTGAGCCATTGATCGTACTCTCAAAATTTCTGAGCTTGCTGGCTACAGAACCCACTGTCTCTCAGTTGTCTTCAGCATTAATTGTTGCAATGAATGTGGCATATTGAGATGGCCCTAGGTTTGCCAGATTCCACAACATCTGCCCTGCGCATCTAACCTGTCGGGGTCATTATTATGCTGTCCACTCTTCCTAAAAAGTACCTCCAATACTGCCACTTCCATCAGCTGTTGGATCACATCCTCATGAGTCTTCCAGCACTTTTTATGATGGTGCTCCTGCATTCTCTATCTGTGGACAAACCTCTCCCTAATACTCATCAAAAGCCACTCCCAAAGGGAAAGGGGGCCTGGCTCCCTTACGAATATCTGATTGACCCCTGAGTCCTGGGTCAAGGGTCCCAAATTCCTCGCCTCACTACCATCTTGTTGAACACCTATACCCATAAGGTCCAGACCCAAAGTAACCAGGCTGTATAACCCTCATATCCCCGTTGTACAATATCTTTCTGCAGATTACGGAGACTTTCATATGACAGGGACTCAGTGATGATCTCAACCTCTCGCTCCCCTGTGGGCTGTGAGGGCCCTCCTTTCTTATCCTGATTACCTGGGTGCTCTGATTTCCTCTTATACTTCTTCATTTCCAGAGGGGAAACTGCTGTTGGCTGTGACTGCCCCTGTTCCAGCTGAACGTAGACAATTGTAACATCTGTGGGTTGTTGACCTCACCTTATCTGTGAAAACTAAATAGACTAGGACTATCAGCAACACTTGGTTGGTATCTAGAGGAAATTTAAACCTTTCAAAAGCAGGTGGGGTAGGCACAAAGAAGTGGTTGAAGGGCTGGGAGAAAACTTCCCCCACTGTCATTTCCTCACAGAAAGTACCATTCTTAAAGCAACCCCAAAAACATACACTTAGTGTGTGATAGCTTCGTATCCATGTGCCTGCATTCCAGAGGAAGTTAAGAATCCATTAATTCTTCACCTCATTAACCCATAAAACAAACTGGATAATTGCCACAGTAGCCTCAGTTATAGGACCCATGTTTAGATAAGGGCCTGCAAATGGGAGAAATACAGCCACAACAACGTGCCACCCAAACCAGGGTAAGCCAGACTACATGGTGTTACCTAATGAGGTTTCTATATCCAGCACACACAAAAGAAAATATTAGGTGACTCAAGAACTGTTATTCCTTTTTTCACCTTTCTTTTCTCAGTCCCCTTGAGCCCCACATTGGGAACCAAAATCTGTCTTGGTTTGAAAGACAGGAATCTGCTAGGGACGGGCAGGGCCTCCTTGGATTGGAGAATTCAAACCCCCTCCCTCCAAATTATTATAATTTAGAAAAATAAAGGGCTCTAAGGCAGAGGTATGGGGATAGGAACAACAGTTCTTTACTAGTATGTATGACAAGGCAGACAAACAACAACAACTCCAGCAATAAAAGCAAAACAGAACCAGGAACCTCGAGGGGCTTTGCTTCACAAAGCCCAGGGTAGCCTGATCTCGGTGCCCCTGCAGGACTCTGAGTGAAGCGTAGAATAATGACTTTACAATTAGAAATTGTAAAGCAGGTATGTTTTATTTCCAGCTGGGACACACAGGGGGATATCTCCTCCAAACCGTGCGTACCTGGTCAAGACAAGGTCCAGGTTTAAATACACATTGATCCCACCACCTACACCTCCTCACCCGCCCATTCCTCACCTTCTCTCACTTTGTATTCTAATGAGCTGTCACGCCTCTTGGTGGTTGTGAGTTGGGGTCTTGGGAGGAAGGCCAACGTCTTCCTCAGGTTGATCTTTGCTTCTGGGAAGTGCAGTGGAGGTTTGGCTATTTTTCAGATCACTTTGCTCTTGCCAAAGATTAGGAGCTTGATTTAGCTTGATTAAAGCCACAAAGTTCTGCTTTATCGATTTTTGACAAATACCTAGGTCCCACTTTGATGAGGTTTAACACTATATATCTTACCTATATGACTTCTAGTTAGTAACTACCTAACGACCTAACTTAATAGCTCATCTTCCATGTGTTCTCAGTACAAGCTGTTTCTTTACCTCTACAAAATCACCAGAAGATGCTTCTGAAATCTTGTCCTTTTATATTCATAAAAATCCTCCATATCATGAGAGCACTAAGCTGGAAGGGTGGAAAATCCCGGGCTGGTGGATGGGATATATCAGAAGCTCCGTGGGTGGTAGCTGGAAGGGCAGGGATGTCCCGGCAGGGCAGGGCAGGGCAGGGCAGGGCAGGGCAGGAGTACAGCGTAGCCAAAAGCCTCAGAGCAGTTCCAAAGAGGCAGCAGCAGCGGGACAGGGCCGGCCCAGCTCCAGCAGGGCAGAGGGAGGCGAGCTCAGAATTCCTGGGCACACGGGCAGATGGTGGTAGATTTCCCAGGCCCGGACTTGGTGGTGACAGTGAACTCGTCCCGCAGCAAGCAGCAGCCTGGCCGTCCTCTCTCCGATGCCGAGAGCAAGAGACAGCAGAGCTGCCCCCAGCCCCGTCCTTCTTCTGCCCCCTCAAACTCGTGTGATCTCCCCCCTCTGAGAGAAACTCCCAGAGACCCAAAGAAGTGCAGCCAGGTGCTACAAATCCTCTCCTTTGGCCCCTTTGTTCTGCCTAACTATCTATAAGTACCCAAACATGAGTTTCTTAGCCCTTTATGGGAAAAAATTCTGTAAAAAAAAAGAAACAAATCTAACCCTGAACACTCTGGCACCCAAACCCAGCAGTGGGGTCAGTGCAGTGTCCACGGACACAGCCCCTTGCAATGGCCCAGTGCAGGTTGGGATGATGATCCACCCTCACTCCTGGCCAAGGCCAGGGCTGCAGTGGTCTTGGTGGCTCTTTGAGCTGGCACACACTTGGGGAATGTGTCTATTTGGAATGGGGAAACTCAGGAGTTTTAGATTGCTTAAAAAAAATAAAATAAGAAAACCCCTCTTTTTTTTGTGTGCAGCCAGTTCTCCAAGCAAAGCAGGACCCTGGTGAGTGAGGAGAGACAGTATGGGGTTGGGGGATGTGGAACAAGGTTCTCCATACTGGATCAGACCTCAAGTCAAAGCTTCTCTGACAAGGACAGAGCTCTTGAGGAGAGACCCTGTGTCAGAATCAATCACTGAATGCTGCAATCACCCTTGTGTAGGAAGAAAAGTAATAAAAAGTGCCCTTTAAAAAAGTAATATATATTTCCAAACAGTCTTTGAAATATTTTTCCATAACTGCACAAGGAAGCCTTCCTAATCAACTGCACCAGGCCAGAGGGAAATCAAGGCACAGCCATGGTTTGTCAGGACTTGCTTGATCCTAATGAGCCCCGTGGTGCATTTGGTGCTGAGCCCTGGAACCTCAGGGCCTGAGAGGAGATTGCACAAACCTTGCCAGGAGTCAAAGTCAGAGGAAACACCCAAAGTGGCTTGAGACATTTGTGGGTTCCACTGAGGTCCATGCCCAACACAGGCTCCTCATGGACTCTTTGGAGGAGAGAATTGGAGGCCAGGATTGCACAAAAACCTCTAAGAGATTAAGTGTCAAAAAAAAGTACTTAAATTAATCCTGAGTACCTTGAAGCATGAATAAGCCCTACTGAGTGTTGGTACTGGCTAAAAATCTCAATGGACTCATTAAAGGAGATTTTTAGAGGCCATGTTTGCAGAAACCTGTCAGTCAGTGTCAAAACCCCCTTCTTTTACAAACTTTGTGTATCCTGAAGTATTAATGAGCCCCACTGAGTGTTGTTACTGACAAAGCCTCTCAAGGGACTCATTAAAGCAGAGAATTGGAGGCCAGGATTGCAGAAACCTCTCAGAGACTCCAAGGCAAAAGCCAAACCCAAAGTCCTTGGAAAAACCTGCAGTCCCTGGCAGCATGAAGGAGCCCCCCCAGGGCCATTGCTGACCAAGGCTCCTTCCCCAGGGACTCCTTCCAGCACATCCTGGAGGCCACTGGCATGGCAGGGGGATGCTGAGGGCAGCACAAGGGGCTGACAGTGCCCAGCCTTGCTGGGGCTGTGCCAGGAGGCCCCAGGGCCTCAGGACAAGGTGTCTCCTCAGTGTCCTTGGTGGCACAGAGGCTGCTGTGGCCCAGGGCACCAAGCCTTGGCTTCTCTTTGTCCCCACCTGTCATCACTGCCTGCAGTTCTCTGCTCTGCCTGGGGCCTGGGGACACTTTCTGTGTCGTGTCCCTCAGTGGGACCCATTAAAACTTCCAGAAACTTTGGAGTTGGCTTCTGACTTGGAGTTCTGGAGAGGTTTCTTCAGCTCCCTCTCAGGGACTGATGTTCAGGGCCTCAGCACAAAGCCCTGAGAGGGTCATTAAAGTCCTTGTGCTGTGTCTGTGCTGCTGAGCTGGGCTGAGCTCATCATCCAGAGGGAGATCCTGGCAACCAAGAAGAGCTTAAAAACACATTTCTCTTGATGAGCAGCTTTTCTGCCAGCCCAGCAGGGCTGGGGCACTGCCTGCAGCCACCCCGGGCACAGCACACAGGCACACAGGGCTTCAGCTCAGCCTGGGCTGGCAGCACAGAGCAGAGCTCACTCAGGGCTCACTGCAGGAGAAATCCTCCCAGGCTTGCAAACAGTCACTCTCTGGCTGGGGGAAGAGAAGCTGCAGCTCCTGCAGGGATCTCCTGAAGCTGCCACATCCCCCAGCTTGGAGCACCTTCCAGGAGCACTGTGGGAGCTGCTGCAGGGCAGGGATGTGGCCCTAGGGCAGGGCTGGGTTTCCCTGCTGCCCCAGCCCAGGCCCAGCACAAGGCAGCTCCCTGGGGCCAGGCTCTGCTGCAGGGCTGAGCAGCCGGGGCTGCAGCCAGGGGTGCCCAGGGCTGTGGTGCAGAGCAGGGTCCTGCAGCCCAGGGCGCTGTGCTGGCCCAGGGACTCTGCTGCCTGCCAGGGACAGCTCTCAGCCGGCCCGGGGAGCTGCTGCCAGCGCTGGGGAGAAGCTGTGGGGGGAAGGAGCCACCCTGAGCAGGGCAGCTGCTGCTGCTGCTGCTGCTGCTGAGAGGGGCTGTGTGGGGCAGGGCTGCTCCCAGCTCCACACCAGCCTGGGCACAGCTGCAGAGGACACTTGCCAAAAGAAGGTAAGCCTGGCATGGCTGTAAAGATCAGGAGCTTTCCTGAGAGTGTTTTCAATTTCCTGCTTGGAGAAGGATGGAAAAGTTGGAGTGATGACAAAAAGATTTTTGCTTTTTTAAAAATTTTTCATGCCCTAGTAGCTCTGTTAACTACCATTTTATAGTTATAAAAATATAATAATGAATTTTCTCTATTCAACTGCTTTTACATTCTTGTAACTATAATCCTTAATTAACTCTGCTATCTTTCCTACTCTTTTTCTTAGATTTTAGAACAATTAGCTTTTAAATACATTCCTGAAATACTTTATAGTCTATTATCAGGAAGAGGACCTACAAAATGAACATTCTGTTTTTTAACTAGTGTGAGAGCAGTCATAAAAAAAAAGTGTCACAAAGGAGCCTTTGTATCTACTCCAAGGGTTTGACCCAGGGGTGTGTAACTGAGGCAACTAAATCTCGTATTTGTTGTTCCTCTTAAATATCCTAATTAATCAACCTTAATAAATTGTTAATATCAGGGCCTGGGTATGCCCCATCCCCACTGGGACACCTGGAAGCTTCATATAAAAGTCTGGTTTATACTTTACAGTTCTAATGCTGTTACAAGGGTTTTTTTCTCTTTTGATTATAGGCAACAGGAGGATGTTGAGAGCGGAAGAGGAATTGTAATCAAAGAATCACAGAACATTCTGAGTTGAACGGGACACACAGCACCATCAAAATAATGTTTCAACATTTACAGAGACTCTCTGCCAGCTCTCTCTGCCTTGCCCTCCCAGGCACAGCACCACCACATCTGCTCTTGTTTCTGCACTGCCCTGATCTTGTCCCTGTCATCTGGTGCTCTCAGGGAGGCTCTGGCCTTTGCAGCAGCTGAGTCAGGCACTGCCCTTGGCATTCCTGCCAGGCAGCTGTGGCCATGGCAATGGGGTGTCCAAGCTTCCCTGGGACCTGTGGGGCTGTGGGCAAAGCAGTCCATGGGAAAGGGGAATGAGCTGAGCCCCCTCCCTGAGATCCCATCATGGGCACACCCAGGGATCTCCTTGCTGTGTCCTTCCCAGCTCTGAGCTGCCCTCCTGGCTGCAAATCTGTGCCAGAGCCCCTGGGAGTTCCCTGAATGTGCCACAGGGAAGTGCAGAGATGCCAGAGCTGAGGAAATGCTGCTGGGTTTGCCAAGGGAGCCGGGAGTGTCCTTGGCAGAAGGGGGTGCTGAGACCTTGCCCAGAGCCCTTTGGAGAGGGTGAGACATTGAGGGATCCCTGTGCTCTGGCAGGGTCTGGTTTATGTCAGGGTGACCTGGGAGTGTGATTGTGCTCTGATTGCAGCCAAAGGTTCAAACCCAGGGCAGTTGGGAACAAGCCCATCCAGCCTCTCACCTTCCCTTAGCCACAGGGAATCCTTTGCCTCTCTCATCTCTCAGTGGCAAATTGTGAGTGCAGCAGAAATGCTGGGGATTTCTGACCTCAGAGAACCAGGAATGATGTGTGGGCAGGAAAATAATGCGAAAATTCCTTCCTGCTCTGCATGTCCTTTAGAAGTGGGAATGCAGATGGCAACAAGCCTTTCTGCATTAGGTGTGATGCCACTGACAAATCCTGAATATCCAGCCTTGTCCCTCTGCCACATGGCCACAAACCCAGGGCAGCAGGGCAGGGATGGCTCCTGGAGAGCCCCCACGCACAGGCCTGGCTGCTCCTAGAACACTCAGACAGCACAACTGGAGCTCAGACAGGGACCTGGGGGAAGGTTTTCCCAGAGCAGGAACAAGGGTGGGTGAGTCACAGCAGGACAGTCTGCAGGGAATGGCCCAGGGTTTTCTCCAAGCAGCCTCTGCTGACTTGTCCCTGTCCTTTATCCATGCACAGGTGCCCATGGCCAGCCAGAGCAAATGTCCAACAGCAGCTCCATCAGCCACTTCCTCCTGCTGGCATTGGCAGACACGCGGCAGCTGCAGCTCCTGCACTTCTGCCTCTTCCTGGGCATCTCCCTGGCTGCCCTCCTGGGCAACGGCCTCATCATCAGCGCCGTAGCCTGCGGCCACCTCCTGCACAGCCCCATGTTCTTCTTCCTGCTCAACCTGGCCCTCACCGACCTGGGCTGCATCTGCACCACTGTCCCCAAAGCCATGCACAATTTTCTCTGGAACACCAGCACCATCTCCTACACAGGATGTGCTGCACAGCTTTTTTTCTTTCTCTTTTTTATGTCAGCAGAGTATTTCCTGCTGTCCATCATGTGCTACGACCGCTACGTGTCCATCTGCAAACCCCTGCACTATGGGACCCTCCTGGGCAGCAGAGCTTGTGCCCACATGGCAGCAGCTGCCTGGGCCAGTGCCTTTCTCAATGCTCTCATTCACACAGCCAATACATTTTCTCTGCCTTTGTGCCATGGCAATGCCCTGGGCCAGTTCTTCTGTGAAATCCCAGAGATTCTCAAGCTCTCCTGCTCCAAATCCTACTTCAGGGAACTTGGGCTTCTTGTATTTTCTATCTCCTTAGCATTTGGTTGTTTTGTGTTCATTGTTTTCTCCTATGTGCAGATCTTCAGGGCTGTGCTGAGGATCCCCTTTGAACAGGGACGGCACAAAGCCTTTTCCACCTGCCTCCCTCACCTGGCCGTGGTCTTCGTTTTCATCAGCACTGGACCATTTGCTCACTTGAAGCCCCCCTCCATGTCGTCCCCATCCCTGGATCTGGCCCTGTCAGTTCTGTACTCGGTGGTGCCTCCAGCCCTGAACCCCCTCATCTACAGCCTGAGGAACCAGGAGCTCAAGGCTGCAGTGTGGAGACCGATAACTGGATGGTTAAGGAAACATTAAAGTGCTGGCCACTTTCTGGAAATCACTTGTAATAAAAGCCATCATTTACACTTCTTAGTAGTTTGGTTGTGGGATTTGTTTCCTTTGTTTTACTTTTAAATCTTGTCCACAAAGAAATTTCACTCTTTGGGCCAGTTTTCATATTGTTTCACTCCACATTCCTGGTGGCTACAGATTGTGTCAATGAGGGGGCTGCACTCTTGGTGGATTTTAACAAACTCAAGGATCTTCCAGCCAAGTTTTCTGGAGAGATCCCCCTTTGGTTCCCTTCTCTGCAGCTGCAGCAGCAATGTCTGTGTGCAGAGCTGGGGGCAGATCAATTCTGGCACAGCAGCTCTGTCCAGGAGCAGAGACATTGAAGCACTGCCTCAGGAGCCCCTGTTTGCACTGCCCAGAGCAGGCGTCAACACCCCCATGGTGTTCGTGTGGGGAGATGAACCTGAGGGAGCACAAATGCCATCAGCCTCTGGGGCCAGGAAGGGCTGGGGCACAGCAGAGAAACAACCTAGGTTTGTGGTGGCCTCTGAAGTCACACAAAGTTTATTCCCATCAGCTGGGAGTTTCCTGTGCCACTGCAGACGTTGTTGCTCAGAGCCAGGGCTGCCTGGCAGCCACCCCCAAACTGCCCTGACCATTTCCTTTGCTTCACCTTTGCTTTCCTTCTTTTTCCTTTGTCCAAATTTCTTTCTATTGGGCATCCCTGCTCCCTCCCCTGCAAACAGCCCATCCCTGGTTGCCCTTTCCTCTCTGGCCCCACTCCCAATTCCAATTCTTCAGTTGGCACCATGAGAACATCCCTTGGGGAGCAGGATCATCCTCCAAGTGCTTCAGGAATTGTCTGCAGGCTCCTGCAGTGCCTCGTGCTGCTCCCTTGCCAGAGGCACCCCAGGCCAGGGGGGCCCATCTGGGCTGGTGTGTCTGGCTGTGGGGCTCCCTGTTCTGGGCAAGGAGGAGGAGCTGCAGAGGCTCTGCAGGACTGACAGGATGGGCTTGGGGGCTGTGAGGAGAAGCTGAGGGACCTGGGCTGCTGCACCTTGTGAAGAGGAGGCCCAGGGCTCATCCTTCAACTGCTGCAAGGGTGGTTTCAGAGAATCACAGAATCCACCAGGTTGGAAAAGACCTTGGACACCATCAAGTCCAACCTGTGCCCTGAAACTGCCTTGTCTCCCCTGAGCCTCCTTTTCTCCAGGATAAACAACGCCAGCTCCCCCAGCCACTCCTCACAGGACTTGTGTTCCAGACCCCTCACCAGCCTTGTTGCTCTTCCTTGGACATGCTCAGGGCACCCCAGTGTCACTGTTGTTCCCTCAGTTCCAAGAGTCCTTGCAATGGAACAATGGCCCCTGGATTCCACTGGGCCCCAGGCTCTCCCAAGGCTCTCCTTGGTCCCACAGTGGCACAATGGCCCCTTGGTTCCACAAGGCCCCACAGGGTCACCGTGGCCTCTGTGGTTCCATCAGGACCCAGAGTGTCACCATGGACTCCCTGCTTCCATTCAGCCCCACAGTGTCACAATGGCCCCTTGGCTCTATGGTGCCATGTCATACACAGTGTCACTTTGGTGCTCTTAGTGCCACCAGGCCCAGCAGTGTCACAATGGCCCCTTGTTTCCCCAGGGCCCTGCAGTGTCACCATCATCAGAGAATCCACCAGGCTGGAAATGACCTTGGAGAGCATCAAGTCCAACCTGTGACCCAACACCACCTTGTCACCCAGACCATGGCACTGAGTGCTGCATCCAGTCTGTCCTTAAACACTTCCAGGGACAGTGACTCACCGACATCCCTGGGCAGAGCATTATGATGCCCAATCTCCTATTTTGTGAAGAATATTTCCTAATGTCCAGCCTAAACCTCCTCTGGTGCAGCTTAAGGCTCTGTCCTTTTGTACTGTCAATTTTCCCTTGGAAAAGGGCCTTAACTCCACCTGGCTGCACCCTCCTGTAAGGGAGTTGCAGAGAGTGATGAGACAAGAGGCTGCTCTGTACCCTTGGTGGCATGGCCAGAGCAGGGAGGGGGCCCAGGACATTTGTCAGCGCCAGCCTCTGTCCCCAGCCCTTGCCAGCCCTGGCTGCTCAGCCCAGGTTTGCGGGGCACTTTGGCTGTGGCCCAGCTCCATCCTCCTGCAGGGCTCAGGGCCTGTTGCCGGCCATGGCCAGCCCTGCATGGCCTCTCTGCTGGCCCAGAGCCCGGCAGAGCCCGGGGCAGGGCTGTCTGTGCAGGCCCACAGGTGCCCCGGGCTGTGCAGGAGCTGGCAGAGGCTGCCCAGCAGGGAGGCCATGGGGCACAGAGCCCCAAGGCTGCTGTGGGCACCACGGCACAGGGGCCCTTCCCAGCCGCAATGCTTCTGTCCTGCCCTGGGCCTGCACAGGGGCTGTGGCACCATGGCTGGGCCAGCGCCGCACAAAGGGGCCACGCAGCCGCTGCCGGGGCTGACAGCAAGGCCAGGCACACACAAGGAATTGCTGGGCATGGCCTGCAATGCTGGGCAGGCCTGACTGTGCCAAAGGCACAGCTCAGCTGCCCTTGGTGGCTGCAGGAAAACTCCTGAGCCCCAAGAGCCTCCATGGCTGTGCTGGAGACCAAGGCTGCAGGAGGGAAAGGCAGGGCTGCTGTGGGATGGGACTGCATTCAGCACACACACATCATGAGCCCAGCACCATGCTGGTCCCTGTTTCAGACTGGAGCCGAGCAGATGTTGATGGGACAGGAGCCCTGCAGGGCTCTCAGGGACTTGTAGCTTGCAAGGTGCTCTGCTCTCCATCAGCTCCTCTCTGAGACATTCCAGTCTCAGCTCAGCACTTCAGGGCACAAGTGGCACTGTCTGTTCCTGGGCACACAACTGGTGTCTGCCTGGAAAGGGGCACAGGTTTTAATTTCTGGGAGTTTCATAATATACAAGCACATTTTTATTATCTGGGTCATTTGAGGGCTTTTAAAGAGTTGCAAAATTTTCCCACCAGGAACAGGGATTTCGTGGATCGGCTTGATTCTTCTACTGATGGCAGGATAAGAAATAGTTCCCCTGCAGAGTTAAATGTGCATCTGAATAATAGAAACAATATGATTTCAGCAAATTCCACTTTATTATTTACATAAAACCCCAGTTATAATTTCTAGCTCTACTGTCCACGCATACAGGTGTCTCTTTATTGACCAAGTCACTTGTTCATGAGGAAGGCACACATCCTTCAGGGCACTTAATTGGTGAAGCATCCATCAGCATGCTGTGTGACCTCTATCAAGGTTTTGCCTTTTTTGTAAGCAGGTTCCTTGGCTCTTCGTTCTTTTATTCAGTCCTATTGTCTTCTTAGTAAACTTGATTAATTCCTGAGAACCCTGAAAACAAGACTGCAGGTGGCTTGTTATCTACAGTTTGGCTGGTGCCTTAGAATGGTCTATTGTAGAGATGCATTGCTACATTCCCCTCTACCTTTGCTACCAACATTCAGTCTAATATCTCATGACCCTCTTCCTTCAGGTGTTTCCAGCTCTCCTGTTTAAATGGCCATGTCTAAGGACATCTCTTCATGTAGAGGAGCTGGATCTATGTCTTTCCTGTTGCTCCCTGATTTCCTCCTGCACCTGTTCTCTGGTCATTCCAATGTGTTTCCCTTGACTGGCTTCATGCTTTGAGCTTCAGAGAGTTGCCCAATCTTTTGCAAGGCTCAGTAACTCCTTAGTCAGCATCTTAGTTGTATTTTTATCTTTTATATCACCTCTTCTTATGTCGCTGTTGAAAATTCTTCCTGTATGGCAATCCCTTGTGGATGGTGGATGTGGCAGATGTTGCTGGGATGTCACAAGGAGCTGAGGGAAGTTTTTTGACATTTATTAAGTTTGATCCCATTTTTTGCCACTTCTAATTTTCCTTGCACTTTTCATTGCACACATAAAAAATGTTCCCATTTTTTATGTGTGCCATGAAGAGAAACCTTTCTGTGCCTCCAAGTCTCACCAGTGTCACATCAGACCCTTGGTTCCATGAAGTTCTGTAGCCTCACTATGGACTATGGAATTCCATGAGGCCCAACTGTGCCACACTGGACCTTTGGTTCCATAAGGTTCCATGACCTCACTCTAGTCTCCTGCATTCCCTCAGGCCCCACTATGTGACATTCTGGGTCACTTCTGTCCCCCACAGGTGTCCCCACAGGCTCAGGTGGGGGCCGGGCACCACGGCGTGGTGGCACAGCCAGGGTGCTCCCAGGGGCCGGTGCACCCATGTACCTTCCTGCACACAGACCCTCCTGTGCCCCCACCCCACAGCCCACCTGGGCTTATTCCAAGGTATCCCCCACTCTGACACCCCTCCCACCTCATCCAGGGGTCACTGACACCTGCAGCCATGTGTGAGGGGAGTAGAGGCACATGGGGCTGAGGACAGGGACACTGCAGAGCAGGGATGTCACCCACCCCGACCCCCTCCTCTGCATGTTCACTGAGCCCCTGGGGATCTTCAACCCATGCACCTCCCCAACCTCCTGGGGTCCACAACCATTCCTAGAGGTCCCTGTCCCCCTGGAGGTGCCCAGCCCCTGCAGGTCCACACCCACATCAGCATCAGTCATGTTGGTTTCATTCCACAAGCTCCAGGGTGACATCTCCTGCCACCCGCAGAGCCCTGGCCCATCCCAGAATAGGATGTTTCCACTGTCCACAGTCCATGGTGCTTTCTGTTGGTTCACTGTGATCTGCAGGGACATGGGGATGGCAGGGACACAGGGACAGTGGGGACATCAGGGTCGGGAGGGAGGGACAACACAGGGGGTCCCCACCTCCTGTCCCAAATGAGAAGCTCTCCCCATATGATAAATGATCACCATGGAGACAAGATTCCCAAAAAGGTAGGCAAGCATGGGAACTGTTTGGATGAGGAGAGAGACAGGGTAGAAATGGTGGTGCTGGAGGACACCCCGGGCCAAGAGGTCACTGCTGTCCCCCCCATGGATTTCCCATGCCATGTACAGCTCCCCTGACCCCCTATGGCCCCCCAGCCCTAGACAGCAACCCCCATCTCTAGAGCTCCCTCTCAGTGCCATGGAGACTCTCAGGCCACCCCCAGCCACCCTACAGGGTCCCCCTTGTCCCCATCAGATCTGACACCACATCCCAAGTGAGCGCTCCTGGGCACAGCCAGGGCCGTGCCACCCTGCAGCTCCCTGCAAACCACAGTGGCGCCTTCGAGGCCAAAACATGAGTCACAGACAGTTTTCCACCCTTTATGTCTAGACTTGACCAAGACATGGCCCATGGTGGGATGCCCCTTTCCTGCAGTCCCTGCAATGACCAAAGGCACACTGACCCCTCGCTGAGGCTTTCCCCAGGAGAAAAGCTCCTGTGTTTGTTCCCCCAGGGCAGCCTGTTCTTTCCAGGGGCAGTGGACACAGTGGCAACGGCAGCCCCCAAAAGAAGAGGGATTTCCCATGGAGCTGCCTGACACCAAACAGACTTCAGTGGTACAAAGGCAGGGGGAAGGTGGTCCCTGGGAAGCCAAGCCAGGCTGGTCTGTCTGTCCGGTCAAGTTTCATATTGGAACAATCCTGGGATATACAGAAACTTGGAGGTGCAATCCCAATTTTGGCCATTTGTGCCTGGAGGAGAAGGACAGTTCTGTTCCATGGGAAGGAAAGCACAGAGCCCCAGAGCTCCAGGGGCAGAGGAGAAGCAGCTCTCACGATGCCAAGCTCAGCTGGACCCCTCAGGCAGCCCCTGGGGAAGGTGGGGGGAGGCAAGGCCTGAGAAGGGGCTGGCTTTGGCTGCTGGATCTGGGAAGCAAAGAGAACACTGAGTCAGGATCGAGACGTTTCCCTTGGCAGCACCTGCCCTTCAGTCAGGGAAGGGCCAATCTCAGCGCCTCCCCAGGAGGGTTGGAAAGAACAAGCAGGCCGAGCGGGCCGGGCTGTGGTGAGCACAGCCGCGGCGGGACTGTCCCGCAGGCGCCGGCAGCCCGGCACGGCCGGCACAGCTCCTGGGCCCTGCCGGCACAGCTGCCTTGCCCAAGGACAGCCCCGGTGCCAGGCGGGGCAGCTGCGCTGAGCAGCCCCAGCATGGGCAGGGCCCGCTCCTGCCCTGCCGGGCACTGCCCACGGCCAAAGCCCACGCCACCCTCAGCACCACCCTGCCTCAGTGGCCCTGCAGCGACACCGCCTCCTCAGCCCCCTCAGGCCCCTCTGTCTCACCGTCCTTCAGCAGCTCCTCAGGGGACACTGCCTGGGGCCACCGGCAGCTGCCACCGCTCCAGGGACCCCCCGGGCTGGAACTGCGCCTCCACCGGGCCCTGCTGCCAGCTCGGACCCAGCACAGGAACAGGGACAGAGGGGACACGGGGGAAAAACCAAAGGGGAAAAAGGACGCTGTGGGGGGAAAGAGGTAAAAATACCACCTAGGCCTACACACACATCACTCTATCCCTCTGCATCAATTCACAGACCAACGCAGAGCGTTTGCTTTGTGATGTCAGGCCATGGTTGCCACGCTTTCCTGGTGACATCACAAGGCTGCCTTGGTGACATCACAAGGCTGCCTTGGTGACATCACAAGGTTACCTTGGTGCATGGAAGCCTCAGTGGCAGAGCATCTCTTGGGCTTGCTCAGTGCAGGAGCTTCCCCTCCTGCTTGAGGCTTTTGTCAGTGGGCAGCTGCACACTGACAGGAGCCTCTTTTTTTTCTTGTGTTAGAGCACAGTCTACAAACTTGCACAGCAGTGCCACAATGATTGGGCACCTGGCTGCTGCAGTTTTCACTGTTTATTGCACCACTTACACCGGCTATTACCTGGCTAACCTGGCACGTAAGTAGAGGTTTTCCCTGGGTGTAAGCTAAGCTGGCTTTTGTAGGTCTTCCTGCTCTTTCTTAGTGACTGAGTTGATTTGGAAACAGAAAGACCACTTGGATGCCACTTGGCTAAAGCTCCTGTCAACATGTTCAGCTCAAAAGGGGGTGTCTGTAGCCTGGGCTATGCAGGCAGCATTTGCAAGGGAATCTGCAGGGGTTGCGTTCCCTCCATGGGAGAGTCTGTGGCAGCAGAGTCTGTCATTTCCTCCATTTGCTGGGTCAAGCAGGAAAATGTAGACTGGGAGACCTTCTGGGGAGACCTAAAAACTATGCTAGGGTTCTCTCCAGTTTTCTCCAAGAATCTGCTTCATTTTCCCTTGTCCATTGCAGGTCACCTGACCCATGTGTTCAGAGGTGCCAATCCTGAGGTGAGTGAGCAAGGAACATCTGATGTTCCTGGTGTTTAAGAATTGTAGAGCAAGCTGTGAGCTTGGCCTGTGGCAGCAGAGTGTAGAGGGCCAGCTGAGTAGGCTGAAGGAAAATCCATTGCTGTGTTAGCAGCAGCAGGAGCAAAGGCATCACTGGCTACTTTGTAATTTTCCATTTCAGAGCTTTAAAAGAACTAAAAGCCCAGTTTTGCTGAGAGAACATTGTTTCCTGATAGTAGCCAGGGGGAATACCTTCTTCAGAGCAATTTGCAGTACACTTCAATCAGCCCATTTGAATTTATTCAGAGTGACTTAGAATGCCATTGCTATTAAAGCTGATGATTTGTGTGGACATGATTTTCTGAGCCCGAGAGAATTTTTAGCCTCTGCTAGCTCTTTCTCAAGAGAAACTTTTCAACAGTTCCTCCTCTCTAAAAAACTTTGTTTAAATACCCACCTTTTCTCACAACATTTCTAAGTTAACAATATTCCTTTTCGCATAACAGCCTCTCTCTGAGTGCTGTTTGCTGTTTCTGTAATTTAACCAATAGAACTTGAGAGGTGTCAACCTGTGCACCAATAATGTGCCTTTTAGTGCAGCATGATGTAAAACAGCTGAATAAATTGCAAATCACTTTCATTTCAAATTGTAAATAAACTTCATTTTAATCTTTTGCCTTCTAAAAAATTAATAGAGTCAACCCTCTTTTTTTCATGTCCTACAATGACAGATTTGTGCTTAGTACAGCTGGTTCTAGAGCTGCATAGAAATCAGGGTATAAGTGATAGGTAATGGTCTGTGTCTCACCCTCCTTTCTGTCCACAGAGCACAGAACCAAGAGCAGACTCTCCTCTGGCTCCCTCTGCTCCTGCAGAAGAGGCCAAAGAGGAGCCAAATGACCACCAGCCTCCAGCTGTGGTCACACCACAGCCGGAACTTCCCAAGACAGTAAGTGTCACTTCTGGAGGGTGCTGTCTTTAGTGCAAGGCAGAGCTGCAAGTTTCTGAGCAGCCAGCACTTGCTGTTGGTGGCTGAGGATGCTGAGTGCTGGAGTCCTGCCCGGGCCTAGCGATTCCCCTCAGCCCATGACATCTGGAGAATGGGATTTGATCTGTCATGTTTAGGCCCCAGCTTGCTGGGATTCTGAGAGGGGCCAGCCTGAAGCATGAAGGCTCCCTGTCCGCAGAGGAGGGAGCATGTCAAAGACACTGCACTCAGCCTTGTGGGATACGTAGGGGACACTGTGGTCTGGAGACACCTGTCCCTCTGCACAGACTTGCCAAGCAGCTACAGCCCAATGAATGTTGATCTGACAACACAAGCTCTTTGGGGTTCTTTGTCCCCGTGAGCTTCTTGGGTGTGCTTCCCTGGGGACATTTCAGAGACACACTGGGCTGTGGAGTTGCTGCTTGAAGTCAGGGATTTTGGTGCCTTGGTTGCCAGGTTGTTCTTTTGCCTCTTCAGGCAGAGCAGTCAGGAGCAGAGCTGACAGGAGCTTGGAGTCCACCTGTCTTTTGGCTTTTAAGAAGAAGCTAAGAGATGATTGTGCTGTCCATGAATCCATGGCGGGCCACTCTCTCCTTGTGTGGCAAAAGACACGTTCCCTGTCAGCTTCCTGAGAGGCTGTTGGAGCTTCAGGCCCAGATGGAGCCTGATTGTATTGCCAGTGTCACTTTGGAATCCGTGCCTCCCCACAGGCAGAGGATGACCCTGGACAGCAGCAGCCCAGTGCTTTGGGAATGTGTGAGCCCAGCAGTCTTTGAATCTTGGCCCACAAATGTGTCTGGGAAGTTGAAACCCATCTTCTCTTGCTTCCTGTGCAGGACCCTCTAGAGCAAGAGCATGAGCAGGTGGCATTACCAGAGATGCCATGCCAGCCATGCCAGATTCAGGGAGAGCTGTTTCCAGCCAAAGAGGGGCAAAAGCAGCTCAGGCAGCAAGTGGAAGAGCCACAGGAGAATGGCCAGGTAAGCCTGGCTGGCCAGGTGACAGAGTGAAGGGCAGGCAGAGGGGCATCAAATGGAGCTCTTGAGACTGAAGAGGCCAGCAGTCCCACAGGCACTGAAAGCACAGAGCCTTGTAATCTCCAGAGATCAGCACTGGGACAGGAGGGTTATAGTGGAAGCAGAGGTGGGCAGGGAAGCAGAAAGAAGTGGCTGAATGAATGGGATTTGGAAGCTGTAAGAGGAAAAGCTGAGCCTGATGGCAGCCCCCAGCCACATGCCCTTCATTTGTGTGTACAGAACATCCAGGCAGAGGCACAAGCAGAGCTGCCCAATGCTCCGAGTGACATCGTGGCAGTGAAGAGGAAGAAAAAGGAAGACATGAGAAGAACTCATGACCACTGGAATCTCCAGCAGCAGAGGGGTGATCAACAAAACCAGCTGAGTGGAAGAGTGGCAGCTGCTCCACTCATGAAAGATTCTCTCTCTTGTTCTTTACAGAACTTTGGTGAGAAGCTGCAGGAAGGGCAGCTGAAAATTCGGGCTAAGATCAAGAAAAGGGAGAAGAACTTTGATGACAAGCTGCAGGCAGAGCGGCAGAAAACTCAGGCTAGGATCAAGGCAATTGTCAAGAGGCTGGAGGAAGAAATGAAAACTCTAAGAGGAAGTCAAGTGAAAATTCGTCTCCTCGTTCAGGAGAAAGAGGCTCTACAAAAACGAGTGAGTGAAAGAGTGATAGCCACTGCAGGCACCAAACTGGTGCTTTCTGCCCTTCTTGCCTTTCCCCTGCAGAGCAGCAAGGGGGCTGGGGTGATGCCTCTGAGTGCCATCCTGCTCTAGTGTCTATCACAGCCACTCTGAAGGACACGGCCTGCTCTGCTGAATCTCAGCTGCTGCCCCGGACAGTGGGACTGGTCCTTTGGCCTTTTGGCCAGCAGTCATCTGAATGCATTCCTGAATGCTGGCCTGGTCCTGCTCTCCTTGTTTCTTGAGGTGTTCTTGCAGGTGGACACAGTGACCCAGATGGATCTTGAAACAAGCTGTCTGTATCCCTTGTGAATCTGGTGCTCTCCCTTTCCTCACAGTCCATGACTCTTGGCTGACAGAGACAAGCTGAACTCTCTGACTGCTTTCTTCTCTTTGACTTGAGGTGGATGTGTTGACATCTCGCCTGGCAGCCCACAAAGATTTCCAGCAAGTGAGTGGCAACGAGGAGCCCCAAGATTCCTGTGAGGCACAGGAAGTGTCCCAAGCAGAAGTGCTGCCGGCTGAGCACGTTCCAAAGATGGTGGAGGAAAAGAGGACTCTGTGGGAGAAGGTAGAACATTTGAACAAGGAGCTGCAAGAGTGCCTGCAGCCCTTAGAGGGGGAAAAATAGTCCTTGGGAGAAAGTGGGATGTCATTTGGGCCAACATCCTTCAGAAAATCCATGCAAATGGATCTTGGAGAAAATGGAAAATGAATCTGGCCATGAACTTGAGTCAAACCAAGTTTTGGGTTTGACCCATCCAGTTGCAGAAGTGGACATCAGAAAAAACCCATGGCAGAGCCCTGCATGTGCCTGACAGCATCTTCTGAAGGGCTTGCATTTGAAATGGGATCTGGGGCTAATCTCTGCCAGCCACTTTCTGACACCAACTCCTTTGTTGTCTCAGACCTACACAGGCTCTTCTGTTGAACCTGCAGCAGCAGCAGCAGCAGCAGCAGTGTCATCTGAAGGAGCCTTTGCTGCCCAAGCTAAGAAGTGGAGCCCGGGCAGTTTTTTCATCTCCAGCAGTGACGGAGCTGCTGCTCAGCCTCAGGAGATGGAGGATGACCCCATGGAGCTACTGAGTACGTCTGGTGTCTTTCTTCTCTGAGGGACAGTGTATTGTGTGCACGTGTCAGCAGAGCTGGAGCAAATGATCCTCCTCAGTTTGGTGTCACAGGGACATTTAGCACTCCCCCCAGGAAATGCTGTGCTCCAAGGCAGCAAGAGAGTGCTCTGGGTGTTCCTGCTGCCTCTGAGGGCAGCTTGGATGTGCTTGGGTTTGCCTGAGCTTCCCTATTTGCTAAAGGCAGAAGCAGGCATTGTTCTTGCATCAGCAGAAGGCTGTGATGTAGCAAATGATCTAGGCAAGTCCTGTGTGCTAGTGGCCAAACTGGTGAGAATAGTTCACTTCCTAAATTCTCCTTAGACTCCTGACTTCTCACCCATGATAGGAGAAAAAAAAAAAAAAACACCTTCACAGAAATTGATGGGTTTTGGTGTTTCGTGTTCTGGTTGTGGTTTTGTTTTTAGTTTGGAGGATTTCCTGGGTTTTTTGGGCTAGAGCTTTCTTCTTCATCCTGAAGCAGCTCTCCTGCCCCCTAGGTCTTACTGGTGTCATTTTTATGACTGTTCTTATTACCACTACTATATCCACAAATTTTTTTGTGAGAATATTATATTTTTTGTCAGTGAGAACTCCTTTGAAAGAACATTAGGTGACAGCAGAAACAGAGGGTAAGAGGTGGTTTTTGTGCCCCCAATGAAAAAAACAGATACTTTTTATCACAATCTGTATTTAATCCCCTAGTTTTGTTCTTACAAAGATGTGTCCAAGAGACACATTGCTGTGGCGTGATCAGATAAAACTGCACTGTAGGCACTTCTGAGGAACCAGCCTCCAGACTCCTCTGCTGTATATTCCTCAGATCCATGGCACTTCTTCATACCAGATTCCCAGTCATTGCCATGACTGTTAGAATGCTGCCCATTGGCCCAAGCCCTGCTCAGATCAGTCTCTAGGAAAAGACCTCAAGCCCTTAGTGATTGTGCAGCACAAGTCATTTAATCTGCCTCTTGCCCAGAGCAGCTGCCAGTACTGTGCTCTCAGATATGACCTGGTGGGGCTGAGAAGAGAGCCCAGTGGACTCTGTGCCTGTCTGCCATCACCTGTTGGACAAAAAGGGCATTGATGTGCACCTCGGTGTGTCTGATCTCAAAGCCAATCCTGTTTTGTCCTGAATGGGGGCACCAGCTTGGAAGGGGTTTGGTCTGGCTGTGCCCTCTTCCCACTGCTTGTCAGTGCTCGTGCTTGGGCTGTGGCAGCTTTGTTGTGGCAGCTGCCGTGGCCCTGAGGGCTGGTGTGAGTGCAGGGGCTGGAGCCTTCCTTAGCTGGGAGAGTCCCGCTGCCGCCCGGCCGCTGCAGCGCGGGGCTGCCCCGAGGCAGCAGCCCCTGCTCTGGGCCAGCTTCTGCATGGCATGGGCTGGGCTCACGAGAGGGTCAGCATCTCCTCTGGGCAGCTGTCCGTGTCCCACCGGCACCTGAGGAGCACTGCTGTCCTTGCTGTCCTTGCTGTCCTTGCTGTCCTTGCTGTCCTTGCTGTCCCTGCCTGCTGTGCCCACTTGGGAAGATGGGCACGTGTGCGGTGCTGAGAGGCCGAGTGCAATGGCAGGGACTGATCCGTGCTGTCAGGGGGAAGAGAAGCACTGTGGTTCTTCACATGGGGCACGGGCAAGGGCATCTTCCAGCTCAGCCTGCTCATCAAGGGTCAGGCTCCTGATGCTGAGGGCCCCCTTGGGATTGGTTATAGCATGAACTGCTTTGGTTTACAAACAGAGAGGCATTCTTTTGGCAAACTGCTGCGAGGTGGAGAAGATGCCCTCCTCTCCTGGCAATGCATCTCCCTGTGCTTTGTTTTCTGTCAAGAGATCTCTTCAAAGGACTGTAGCAAATCAGTCTCTGTGCTGGCCTGCTTGTACTGCAGAGCTGCCTGTCTTGTTTCGCTTGTTGTTGTTGTTATTGTTGTTAGCCAGCTGACCACAAAGGACTCAGAGACCCAGGCAGTGGGGCTGCCTTTGTATCTCTGGCATGCTGGGATCTCTGCTTTCAAGTGAGCATCTTGCACTTTGTTTCCCTCAGGGCAAATGGTCAACATAGAAAATCCCCTGATGAAATACAATGAACTGGAAAATCTTGGCAGCGGGTGAGTCCAACCACAGTTACTTCTACACAATCATGGGGAAGGTGATTTGCTGGTGGAATATCTCTCAAGTGTGAAGTCAGGCAAGCTGCAAACATATTCAGACACTGGGATTAGTCTGCCCCATCTCTCAGTACTGGCCAGAATTTGTAAGTGTGGTCAGAAGGCATTGTCAAAGACACTTGTATTTCATTGCCAGAAACAGCAACCTACCCCCTCTCATAGCCATGAGAGAACAGTTGTCAGGAATATTTTTTCCAAAGAGTTTGCTGAAGGAAATAGTCTGTGGTCAGGATAAAAAGTGCCCAGTTTAGAAACTGAAATCCAAGATGAAAGAATCAACTGGCCTTTGGAGCTGAGGCAGTAAACCCCAATGCTTCAGGAACAGGCCCAGTGCCCATGCACTTGAGAGGAAAATGCATCATCTGCCTTCTGGCAGTCCCCTCCTGCATGCTGCAGGTTTGAGGCATTTGCAGCAGACATCTCCTGTCTGGGCTGGCTTTCACTCCAAGATCTAAATGGCTTCTCCTTTCTTTGCTGCTCTTTTGTTTCTAGGACTTCTGGAGATGTTTGTAGAGCGGTCGACACTGCCACAGGAGGAGAGGTAAATGTCAACAGCCCCTGCGGATTCTGCTGCTCTCCAGGGCTTCCCTCTCTTGTGTCAGCTGTGGCTGGCGCTTTGGCTAGAGCTGTGCTGCAAAAGCACAAGAAGCACAGCCTGCTGCCAGCCTGCCAATTGCATTTGGGACAGTCTTTGTCCTTCTCAGCTGCCAGAAGGAAGGCAAGGAGGGCAGCAGTTCCTTTCAGAGAAGGATGCTCTCCCTCTCTCTCAATTGCTCCAACAAAGGTGCTGCCTTAGAGCATCTCACTGCTCTCTGGGGCTATGCCTTCAGAGTCCTGAATTCTCATTTCTGGCTGCCAGCAAATACATCCGAATGTTCCTGGTAGTTCCTTAGCCACCTGCATTACTGCACTCAGAAACTGCACATAGGGAAAGATCTGCAGGGCGTCTCTAAAAGCCCTAAGCCCTCCTTATAGCCCAAGATATATCCACAGAGCACCAAGGCATGCATAACTTCTTCTGAAGTACAGTCAGAGAAACAGAGAGTGTGCTCAGAGCTTTGTGGGTGATAGTTGAGACACCATTGTTACCAAGTGGGCATGGCAAAACATCAGTGGCCATGTGTCCTGTAACTGACCCCCAAAGGAGCAGAGAAATGGACTGTTGGCATATCAGTTCCTAATCACTCCTCTGTCTAATCACAAGGCACTTTGGCACGGCTCAGCTGTGTCATTGCAAAATCACTCACTCCATGTGTGTTGTGGTCTGGTGCCACAAACTTCTAAAGTTCCTGATTTTCAATGTCATTTTAGGTGGCCATCAAGAAAATAAACCTTCAAGGACAGCGCAGCAAGCAAAAAACCATTAATGAAATCAGTGTCATGAAGAGGAATAGGAGTCCCTTTGTTGTGAAATATTTAGACAGGTGAGTGGTCATGGTCTTATCCCACGAATGGTTGTTTACATACTAAAAGCATTCAAGGTTAAAAATCCACTTAGGATACTGGCACAAAAGAGAGCTGTTAATGATTGGTTCATTATGATTTCTCTACTCATCTCCAGTGGATGGGAAGAGAGTGCATTTTGTCTGCATGAGTCTTCCCTGGCTTTCCAACACATCGTTGGAAAATTGTTCCAAAACCTGGATCAACCCTACATTAGGAAGTCAATACCCTGTAACTTCACTGCCTCCATGTTGTCTCAGGATTCATTTCTTAAAGTTTCTTCAATGCTGATGAAGCATCCTAGAGAGGATTTCTCTTGGATTGTTGCTCCTCTTTTCCATGGCTGTCCATGCCAGGAACACTAGGTGCTTATTTCCAGAAATGCCATGAGTGAAGGGTTTTTCATCTTGGCTGTTCTAAACTGCACTGTTTTGCTTGCTGGCCATCTAAGACATCTCCTTTTTCACAGATGTGCCATTCTCCTTGAGACTGCACAGACTGCAAACAATGCACAGCCTAGAGGGAATGTCTATTCCTTTCATTCTGTCCTTGTCACAAAGGGACTCAGAAACAAGAATCAAGCACAAAACCAACATAGCCATGCATGTTCATCTGCATGGCCTTGTTTCCTTCTTTCAGTTACCTTGTGCATGAGCAACTCTGGCTGGTGATGGAGTACATGGATGGTGGCACTCTTTTCGATGTAATCTACAGGACACGCATGACTGAAGATGAGATATCAGCTGTCAGTCAGCAGGTTAGCAATGCCACCTGTGCTTCCCAGGGCTTGGGCAGGATTGTCTGGGAAATGGGCTCAGAACAGGAGCGATTCCATGTGCCAAGCTTTGTGTCTGTGTTGCTGGTCTGCTATGGGCAAGCAAGAGCATCTCAAGTGAACTGCCTGCCACTGCCCCTGCACTCACTGCACTCTGTTCTTGGACTCTTACCTCCTGCTGTTGCATTCTCACTCTTTCTCTTGTATTTGCTGTTCTCCATCTTGCCTCTCTAAACTTTTGCCTGTCTGCACTGCATTCCTTGCCTGTGAAAACAAAGGTGGTGGTGGCATCATTTGAAACGAAGAGCAAAGGAAAAAGATTAATTTCTCTCAGTCCTCAGCTGAAAAGGTTAGCAGTGCAGCCAAAATGCTCTTTAGTTCTGAGCACATGCACTGCAGCAGCAGTCATTGAGGCTGGTTTGCAGGGGAGAGGCTACAACAGCAGTTGCTGTTGCTCTCTGAAAAGCTGACATGCCTTTCTTTAGAAAGGTGCTGCTCTGCTAGTGGTGGAGCAGCAAGCTCTTCCTCTCCATGGCGCTGTGTTCTGCCATTACTCCCCATTCCCCTGGAGAGGGAATCTTTGGGAGCTCTTTCCTTGCTTGTGTGATGAATTCACATCCCTGATTTTTGCCCTCCTGTTTCTGTTTTCTCTCTCAGTGCTTGCAAGGACTGGATTATCTTCACTCCAACCACGTGATGCACCGAGATGTGAAGAGCCTCAACATCCTTCTCAGAACTGATGGCTCTGTCAAGCTGGGTCAGTAGATTCTTGGTCAGGTGCAGCGTTCCAGGGACGTGGGCTGTGGGGCTGCTTTTGAGGGACTGCCAGCCCCCCAAAAATGGTGCTGGTGGGCACTGCAGGGACCCTTGCTGTGACCACACGGTTGCAACATGCACAGACCTATTGCAAGGACCAAGCAGTCCAGAGTGGCATTGCTCTGTGTGTGTCCCTTCCAGAGGGAGGGAGCTCCAAGTCTAAAGCTTCAGGGGAGCAAAAGCCACTGCTGGAGGCAGTGTAGAAAATGTGGGGATTTGTTAAGTAGCCAATGCCATATTTCCTTGGCTAAAGTCCTGAGGAAACAGAGCGGGGACAGTTGTCCAGGAGATTCAACAGCACATTCTCCAACTTACACTGGGCAATTCTTTTGCTTACCTTCTTAATTGCACAGTATTCAAATTAAAACAGTCTTTTGCTTTCTCCCCAGCTGATTTTGGCTTCTCTGTTCAACTCACCCCTGAGCAGAGTAGACGGAGCTCGGTGGTCGGGACTCCTTGGTGGATGGCACCTGAAGTGGTGAAAGTTCAGCCATATGGCCCCAAAGTGGACATCTGGTCTTTTGGAATTGTGGCAGTTGAAATGGTGGAACAAGCAATTCCTTACATAAATGAAAGTCCTGTCTCGGTAAGGTGTAAATACTCTCTGATCCCACTGTCTTTCTCACCTATCCCATGTTCTGGGTGCCATTAGACAAAATCCCATTGCCATCTGCTGGAACTACTTCCACCACGGTCCCTTTCTAAAAATGTCCCTGCAGCACAACAGCATCTGCTCTAGTTCTGGTTGCATCAGTGGGGGAACTCAAGCCTCACCCCATGCAAACAATCTCCATTCTCAGGCAACATTTTGCTTTAGCTTAGAAGTCATTCCAGCTCTCTGGGCTGTGTAGATGGCCCTACTACCAGGAAACAAGCATCTCAGAACTGGTGTTATCTTCCCTGAAATGAAGGAAAGAAATCCAAACGCCACCAAGTTTCTAAAAGAATGGCTAGGAGAGAAGTGCACCCCCATTCCTCTCACAGGGAAACTTGCCTGAAACCTGGACATGAGGGTGTGAAAGCCACAGAGTCTCTTGTGCTTCTTGTGCCGTGTTGCTGAAACACTTAGGGACCATCTTTCTTTCCTAACCCAAGCCACTTGCTCCATGTCACCAAACTGAAGCCTGGTGATGTGGAGAGCCTGCCAAAAGCATGCCTTTGCTTCCTGCCACTTTCTAGGAGGGGCATACCATGAATGCATTGACTTGAGGATCCAAATGAGCAGAGGGCTACCAGAGGGATGACATTTCTCCTTCCTCTGTTTTGACCACCAAAATTTTCCTTTCACCACCTAAGGGAAGCTGAAATTTGCAGTCTGCTGAGAGACAGAGCTGCAGGTGTTTCCTGTGTGCCCAAACAGGCATTTTCATCCCAATCCATTTCTGCATGCATCTTCATGTGTCTGTGTTGAAGATGAGATTGCAAATGTTTGTTTCCTTACCTGAGCAATAACTGATGGATTTCCTTTCTTTCCTTTCAATGACCATTGTTTTCAAGAACCAAGCAAAAAGCTTGATGACTTTTGTTTTATGGCAGCTGTGCTTAAGGGATCAACAAGCACTGCAGAGATGCTTTTCATGTAAGAATCCTTGGAAATAGTAGAGTGAGTTAGTAGAGCAAAGTCCCTCTTCCAAATAGCCTGCCAAGCTGGTCAAGTGAATCCTCAGAGAAGCTAAGGTGCTTTTGCTGATGTAGTTCCCACTAATGAGGTCAGTCAGGGAAATCAGCTGCCAAGGCAAGATCTGCTGGATGTTGGAGAAGCTGTGGCTGCATCGGGGTTTGCGTTTTTTGTTGGTACAGGAAAGTCATCTCTGCCTCTCTGCCATGGCAGAAACTGCCACTGCAGAGTGGAGCTTAAACACTGGCATCTGGGAGAGCAGTTCCAGATGTGAATAGAGCAGGTGAGAGACTCGTGTTTCCTTTTTCTCCAGGCTCAACTCCTGGTAGCCACAAAAGGGATCCCAGAGCTGCGGCAGCCTAAGCGCCTCTCCCCTTTTCTGCGTGACTTCCTGAGCTGCTGCCTGCAGACAGAGGAGGCACGGCGCTGGTCTGCCAAGGAGCTCCTGCAGGTAAAATGCCAAGGGGCTGCAGGTGAAACAGTGTGCCAGGGATGAGCTCCTCCTCCACTGATGTCCAAGGCATCAGATGAGCCCCCCTCCTCCTCACTTCCACTCTTGGTGCTGTTCAAATGAAAACACTCAGCAATCCTAGGCTGGGCTGGGCTGGCAGCAACCTGTAAAGGTCATCTGCTCCAAGTGCCCTGCAATCAGCAGGGACATCTTGAAAGAGATCACCATGCTCAGACCTGAAATATTTCCAGGGCTGGGGCACTTCCCAGCTCTTACAGCAAGCTGTGCCACTGTTGCCCCACTGTTGCCCCTTAGACCTACTCTGACTCAATCCCCTTTCCATTGAAAAATATATTACCCTGCCTTTGAGGCTCTTAGCTTGGAAAGTAATGGTTCCTTGTTGGTTTTCTTTTCCTTTCTGCAGCATCCCTTTGTAACATCGGCCAAGCCTGCATCCACCCTGGTGCCACTCATTATTTCAGTGAACAAGCAGAAGGAGGAGACAAGAATGGGACAATAACTTTCAAAATGTTTTGCCCCAGAAAATCTTAGAGGAAGATAGTAGAATAGGATTGTAGCTAGTATTGTAGAGTAGAATTATAGCATAGGTTTGTAGCATAGGATTGTAAATAAATAAAGATCCTGAAATTTTAACTCATTTTGAAGATTTTCCTCCTTCTGAGACTGTCAGAAAGGTCAACATTTCCTTCTGAATTGTCTGTTTTTTCTTAGAGGTGGAAAGGGACATTGATGGCTTCTTTGGTACGGTTTGAAAGTGGGGAAGGCTCTCCTTCAGTCATCCTCTCCAGTCCACAGTGCCTTTGCAATATGGCCCACTGGCTGGGTTTTACCCAGCTGTGGCACTTCTGTTTGAGGCAGAAAGGGCAGTGGCATTTGCAGGCAGAAGCAAAGGAGGAGTGGGGCAGCCCAAATATCCTATGCAGATGCAGGCCTTGAGTTAGGACTCGAGAGCATTTGGGTTCCTGCCACTTGGATTTGTAGCCCTAAGTGCAACCTCTTGGGCTGGAGGAGAGTTTTGCTCAAGTGAGGAAGCAGAAAGATCAGGGAGGCTGCTGGGCAAGGTGCAGAGCTGGAGCAGAGCTGCCAGCGGCTGTGAGGGGAGAGCAGGCCCCGCCTTGGCCAGGCTGGAGCCCCAGCAGAGCCCTGGCAGGGGCCGGAGCAGCCTGAGCCTGGGCAGAGGCAGCTGCAATGAGGCCTTGGAGCTGCAAGAGGCAGCAGCCCGGCCCTGGGTGCCTCTTGGTGGCCCCGGGCGAATGCTGGGCTCTCAGAGCCCGGCTGGCAGCTGGCTGCTGCCGAGGGGAAGCGCAGCCGTGCTGGGCACAGCACAGCCTGCTGGCATCGGCCGTCTGCAGTCTGCACAGGAGGGGAGAAAGGCAAAGGACAGCCGAGGGCTGCAGCCCTGCCTGAGCATTGCTACTCTTGTGCCGGCTGCCCTGGAACTCCCGGGAAAGGTGAGCAGTGTGTGCAGCACTGTGGGCACAGCGGGAGGGAGCCGGGCTGCTCCGCAGGCTCCAGCCCAGGGCAGCGCCCTTCAGGCCCGGCGCTTGTGCCAGGGGAGCCGAGGCCAGCGGGAGGCAGGGACAGCTTGTCAGGTCACAGCTGCAGGAGCCAGGGCCTCACACAGCTCTGCGAGGAGGCACCTGCAATCCTGCACTTGTGCACTGAGCCAGAGCAAAGGGGTGAAATGCAGAGTGTTTTGCAGAAATATTCAGGGCCACCAGGCCAGCCTGCTTTGTGCTCTCTGGCACACAGCAAGCACTGTGCAATACAGCCCTGAGCTGCTGGGAGAGAGGTGTTAGAAAGGAGACAACTCTTCATTGAAATTAAATGGGGACAAAGTCATCAAAGCAGAAGAGCACTGTTTCTTAGGAAGGATTCACCTGAGCTGGGTGTGTATCTCGCTCTCCCAAGAGCCAAACACACTCCCACACTCCAACAGAATGCTGCTTTTTATTGCCTTTCCCAGCCCAGGGCGAACCGTGTCTCCTTTCCCTTTGGCTGGGTACTAGGGAACTTATATTCTCTTCCCACTGTCTACTTGTCTGTCCCCTCTTTTCCTACTTCTCCTTTGGTCTGGTCTTCAACTTGGCCCCTCTCCCAGCTCACAGCAACACCCAACAAATTAACTAGAACAAATCCAATCCCTAAATAACAACAGCTAGAACCAACAACTTTCATTCTTTTGTCTAATAATCTTTGGGCTGCAGCAGAATATTACCTCATAGCTCACCGAGGGAATCGGGG
Source organism: Acrocephalus scirpaceus scirpaceus (assembly GCA_910950805.1). Classification (NCBI taxonomy): domain Eukaryota; kingdom Metazoa; phylum Chordata; class Aves; order Passeriformes; family Sylviidae; genus Acrocephalus; species Acrocephalus scirpaceus. Next base: position 36,841 of record CAJVGK010000063.1, read on the forward strand.
ATGAGCCTGTGGCTTGTGCTTGAGAAGTGAACTGATTTGGCAGGGAGCAGAAGGGTTTCAGTAGGCAATTTGTGTTTTCTTTGCTAATTGCTGAAGGAAAGACACAATGTGGCTTCAGTCAGCAAAACCATGTTCAAGGTGCATTGAGGAAATGCTTGTGAGCAACTCCCAGAGAAGGAAGGTGTTGAGAAAATGTTGAACTGTAACAAATCATGAATTCCATTGGCATTAACAGACAGTGTTGAGCCCTCGATTCCCCCAGTGCAATGACTGATGTGTGCAAGTGGCTACCTTAGCCTTGAGAATAGAGTAGTCCTCCTAAGAAGGTAGCTGGAATGCATTCAGGGGGAAGAAAGTGGTTGTAGGAGGCTCTTGAGCATCAGAGGAGAATTTGAGGAATGGGATGTTCCCCAAATGACCAGCAGAGATCCTCAAGAGACCCCTACTCTCCTGTCAGTCACTTCTGAGAAGTGATTTAAAAGTGTCCAATAATTTGAGGGAATGTTTAGCCTGTGAGTTTCAGCCAGGTAATGACTAAGTCTTTTTTCCATGGTTACAAATTAGTAGGTGAGATTTCTGAGTGAGCACATATTAGAAAAGTGATTCCTCATGCACCCAGCACTGAAATAAAGTCATGCCTCCTTTCTCACCCTGAGCTGGCACCAGGTATCGGGCTTTGCTTGGTAACTTTCATTAGAGTCCCTTCTACTGAAAGGTGAAAATGAAACCTTTTCCAGCTGTTTCCCTCTGGTTGAGCTTTTTGGGGGCCAAAGCTGTGTGCTGCAGGTAGCCCAGGTGTGTGCAGAGCAATGCAGCCTCCACAAAGCCCTTGGTTTTCCCACAAGTCAGGATGATTTGTTGCCAGGTGTGCCCAGCTGTGGCAGGAGAAAGAGCCCGCAGTGCAGTGGGCGCCGTGCCCTGCCCAGCCAGGGCTCTCTGGCACAGAGGAGCAGCAGCACCAGCACCTTGCAACCCACTGCTGCCTTGGCTTCACCTGGCAGGCAGAAGCCTCTGGAAATCAGCAGCACCTGTCGCCTTCCCAGCTTGGAGCAGCTCCTGCTGGTGGGCACATCCTGCCACTTCTACTGCTTCCAAATAGGAATCAGGGCAGAGTTGGAGACGTACATCCAGAGAAGCCCTGGGCTTGTGCAATAAGTGGGCAAATGTAGGGGGGAATGTGTTAGGAATTATTTCAGCTGTTCTGCCAATACTGCCTTCTCTCCTTTTCTCTCTTCACGTTTCCTGTTCTTTTCCCTCTCACATTTCCCCACCTTCCCACTGTTTCCTGGTTTTTTCTTCCCTCATGCTTCTCACAATTTTTCCCTCACTTATCCTGCCCTTTTCTCCTCTCATGTTGCTCTCCTTTTCTCAGTCATTTTTCTCCAAGTTTTCTCTGCATGTTTCTCACTTTTGCCCTCATGTTTCTTACCCTTTTCCTCTCACATTTCTCACACTTTTCACCTCACGTTTATCATTCTTTCTCCCTCGTGTTCCTTATACTTTTCATTTTGCATTTTGTGCCCTTTTTTTCACTCCTCTTTTCTGCCACTTGTCCTGTCAAACTTCCCACACTTTTTTTCCCTCATGTATTCTACCTTTTTCTGCCCTCTGGTTTCTCACTCTTTTCTCCTCAGGATTCTCACAATGTTCTCCTCACATTTTGCTGCCTGTTTCTCTCTCTTTGCCAATGAAGTTTCTCACTCTCTTCCCCACACATTTCCCTCTATTTTTCCCCTAGGTTTTTCACCCTTTTCCACTCATGTTTCTTTGCACTTTCCCACCGTATTTCCTGCCTTTTCTTCCTTTCACCTTCTTCTCATTTTTTCACTCCCATTTCTCACACTTGTCACCTCATGTTTTCTGCCTTTTTTCCCCTCACATTTCTGAACTCCCTGGTTCCTGTCAGTGACTGTTCCTCTTCTGTAGTTGATGGGCTTCTCTTCTTTTTTCCTGCAATGCCCTGCTCTAAAGAATGGGTGCCAGAGCAGTGCTCCAAGAAGCCCCTTGCTGTGCATCTGCTGAGCAGAATGTCTGTGCTCAACTTGAAGAATCTCATCAAGAACAACCTAAACTGCAGTGGACGTCCTGCTGCAGTTTGGGTTTTATTTCAATTCCTGTTGGGGAAGATGAAAATTTAACAGGAATGTCTTACAGATATGAATGCTTAGCAGAAGCTTCACTAGAAATGACAGCAAGTTTTGATATAGAAGAATAGAAACTGTTTAAGTTAGGGACTGCTGAGTTAGTTGTTAGTGGACAAAGGTTAAGATGAGTTGGAAGGAAACTTTTATGGCTAAGAGCAAAGGATAAGGCTTTTACAAACAAAACCATGTTTTTACCAAGTAAAGAGAAAAACCATAGGCAATCACAAACATGCTTTTACCAAGTAGAAAAAAGGTCTAAGAATTTTCTACTGCAAGTAAAACAGAAAAACAACTTTAAGTTTAAAATGTAACATCCTAACTCAATGGGATTGGATATTACTAACCATACTATAGTAAGGACAGTAGTTGTGATAGGCTATAGGTAAATGTAAAGGTATTGTGTATGATACTGATTGGGTGTTGTGTTAAGATGCTCAGTAAAGAAAAGTATATAATGCATTGTAACCAAAATTAAAGTGGCTTCAGGGTTTGCCTATAAGCTGATGCTGACAGCTATAGGCTTGGCTCTGTATACATTGGGCCAGATTTGTAATAACTAATAATTTCTTGATCCATCAGTAAAGACACAGTAACACACAGTGGTGGGAGCCTGACACAGGAGGAATTGAGTCTAAAAATGAGCCTGTTTTGTTTGAGTTATTGGGACAACTTGCTGCCTTATGTCAGTCACGCTCCTGCTAACGTCACTGTGATTCCAGGGCCATAATGTTTTCTTCTCCTGTGAAACTTATTTCATTTGTGGCATAATCCACTGTATCTTCCAATTTACAGGAAGAATTATTCCCATGTTGTTGCCTCCTTTCACTGTGATCTGAAAAAAAGAGCAAACATGAAGATTATCGTAAATAAAACACATAATTAAAAGATTAATCCACCTAAGCCTGAAGAACAGTATTTTATTTCTAGTTTCTAGAAATTTATGCAACTTGGTTCTAATTTGCATCCAGCATTAGATTTAGAACTAGCTGAGGCTTGAATTATGAGCTAACACAAGTCAGTACTGTCTACAGTATTTTATTTAAAAAATTCTGAGTAACCACAGAAATATCAGGCTCAACATAACTCAAACTTCTTGACTTTCTTCCGCCTCCTTTGTTATACCTCAAAAATTAAGATCATTAGTTCTTATGAACATTGATTGCTTTATGAGTAATTGAATAAATGACAAGTGGGTAGTCCAAGAGCTCGCTGAGCTTTACTAACATTGTGTTTCACTATGGTGTGTATGCATCTTCCACAATTAAAATAAGCCCAATTTAATACATTTTCCTCTTCTTCCCCTGCAAATAAAACCCAAGCCATGCATTTCTGCCAAATGAGAAAGTCGAGTTTGGACCTACAAAAACACAGCCAAAGAACTGCTGCTTGCATCCAAACTGGAACAAGGAGCAGTCTCCAGATCCTTCCTTCTCTGTCACAAACCAGCTGTAGAGTTCTAACTCCTACTCACCTGCATATTTCTAATGCATTTGAATAATACAGGCAAGGATACTCATTTCGTCATCTCCTCAGCTACATATTTTCACATTTGTGATAAAGCAGCACTTTCAAGCTCTAGCCCTGTGACAAAGATTCTTGAAATTAGGAATGTTTAGCCCGAGGGCGGGGGGAAAACCAACCAAAAAAAACTAACCAAAAAAAACCCAACCAAAAAAAACCCAACCAAAAAAAAAAAAAAAAAAACCAAAAAAACCCCCAAAAAAACAAACAAACAAACAAACAAAAAACCCCAAAAAACCCCCCCAAAAACCCCCCCAAAACCTCAGGGAACCTTATCACTCTCTGTGGCAACATGAGAAGAGGTTGCAGTCAGGAGAGGTTCATCTCTTCTCCACTCCCCAAAAAAAGTACTAGGAAAAGAAAAAACAGACTCGAAATGTGCCAAAGAAGGTTTAGATTGAATATTAGGAAGAATTTCCCCGCTGGAACAGGATGCGCAGAGGAGTCACAGTCCCTGGAAAGATGTGAAAAGTGTGTGGATATAGCACTTCAGCACATAGTTTAATGATGGACTTAATGACCTTAAGGGTCTTTTCCAACATCAATGATTCTAAAACTAAACGAAATAAAACTAAAATTAGTTTAAAAAATAAAAAATAAAAAAAAAATTAGTTTAAAATTAAAACCAAAATAAATAAAACCCGAAACAAAATAAAAATTCAAATTTATAAGAAAAAGCCTAACAAAGACAACATGAAATCAATTCTTTCAAGAGGCTGTCTCTAACTTAGCCTTAAAAAGGAGGATGACCTGTATTATACTTTTAAATATTTATTTTTAAAAATATTATAAATCTATTTTAAAAATTATTATAACTTTTATTAAAATTTTATTATAACTTTTATTATGATTTTATTATAAATTTTATGAATTTTAATAAATTTATTATAAATTTATTTTTAAAAATATTTATATATTATATACTTTATAATTATAAAGCCATTATACTTGTCCTCAAGTTGCCCCAGTCTGCAGTGGAGGGTTTTATAGGATAAAACCTAACTTAATTAACTCAGTTAAGTCTGGCTAATGATGTTTGTGGGGGTCAGGTAGGGATCTTAAATCTCTACTGGAAATTTTGTGAAAAATTAGTATTGTTGTGACATTTTGCATGTCAATTTCTGGGATTTGTTTTTGTTGTTTTTATTTTTTGTGGGGGGTTTTAGGTTTTTTGGGGCTTTTTTGTGGGTTTTTTGTTGGTTTTTGTTAAGGGGTTTTTTTGTGATTTTTTTTGGTTGGGGTTTTTGGGGGGCTCCTTGTTGTTGTTTTGGGGATTTTTGTTTGGGTTTTTTTTGGGTTTTTTTTTGTTTTTTGGTTGGGTTTTTTTGGGTTTTTTTTGGTTGGGCTTTTTTGGGTTTTTTTGTTTTTTTGATAGGTTGTTTTTGGGTTTTTTAAGGTTTTTTGGGGGGGTTTTTTGGTTTTTTTTTTGTTTTTTGGGGTTTTTTTGGTTGGTTGTTTTTGTGGGGTTTTTTGGTTTTGGGTTTTTTTGGGGTTTTTTGGGTTTTTTTTGTTTTTGGGTTTTTTAAGGTTTTTTTGGTATTTTGGTTGGGTTTTTTTGGTTTTTGGTAGGTTTTTTTTTTTGTTTGTTTGTTTTTTTGGTTTGTTTTTTGGGGTTTTTTGCTTTGTTTTTTGGTTTTTTGGAGGGGTTTTTTTTGGGGGGGTTTTCTTTGTTTTTTGGTTGGGTTTTTTTTTTTGGGGGGGGGGGTTTTGGTTTTGGTTTGGTTTGGTTTTGGATTGATTTGGTTTGGTTTTTTTGTTTGTTGTCTGTTTCGGGCATAAACTGGTTTTGGAGAGATTGCCTGTCCTGAGGAACTTCTCCTGCAAACACAGCTGTGATGGTGGGTGAGTTAATAATACCCTGTGACCAAATCAGAACTAAAACCCCCTAACTCTCTCTTTTTTCCACCTGTTTACCCTTAAAACTTTCAAAGTCATTACAGGAACAACTGCAAGGTGTCCCAATTGTCCCACATTCCAAGTACCTGTCCCAGAAAACAGTGTCATTTGTACACTCAAACTCTGCTGTCGTTTACAGAGTGATCACAAGGGTTCACAAGTTGGAAGTCAAGGTGCTGAAAAGACCTATGGTTACCATGCATGTGTATATCAACTTTAAAATTAAATTAAGCTTCACAAAGGGGCTTTCCACATCAGGAACAAAGGGACAAAAAAGAGAGTGGAGAGCTTCTGCTTCTATAAATAAGGTAGAGTGTAAGAAAGTGATTTCAAAACCTGCAGGGTTTGGGAAGAGGTTTAATGAGGAAGAGCCAAAAGGATGTAAACCTGCACTTTACTCCCCTGAGGGATTTTTTCAAGTGTCATAGTCTTGCAATAGCATTGACTTGTATCTGGGACAGGACTGGTGCCCATCAGGGGATGTGAAGGGAGATGTATCCAGAGACAATAGTGTGGTTTTCCCTGGATTTGCATGAGGGTAGCACCAACTTCCTTCTGACAGTTGTCTGTATTGTAGCCTGGATTTTCTCAGCAATGCTATAATGTGTGGTGCTGCTTTTAAAGGGTTTGTGTCCTGGGAATTTTGTACCTCTGCCCAATCAAGGATGTGGTGTTCCAAGTGTTCTGTCTATGTATTAATCTGGATTTGGGTTCTTGGTGCTTACACTGTGCCTACAGAAGAATCCTAAAGAGTTATAATCTCTCTATAGAATTGAATATTACTAATTCAAAACTGTATTTGAGGTTAAAATTCCCTAAACATAAAAGAATAAAAAAGTAAGGTGGTACTTTGAATAGGCATTTACATTATTAATCTGTCTTATAGTTATTTATAGGCTAGTTATTTGGATTCAAGTTAGGACTAAATGGCATCTGAAATAGATGTTATCTTCATAGACATGAAGATGGTTATTTTAGCTGTAAATGAAGACAAACAGAACTCACATGAAGAATATCAGTTCAGAAAGGTCAGATTCTTATTCAGGGAAAGGTTAGGGAAGTGGTTTGCTAGAGCTCAGGACTGTTCCAGTAGTGCTGCAGACTCACTGAGGAAAAAGAGCAGTGTCTCCAGTTACACAGCATAGACATCCATGGATATTGAGTGCTTTCCAGTCCTTTCAGCATTGCACAGAGTTGGAAAGAATCTCGAGGGCTTGTAGCTGATTGAAGAAAGGAAATAATGCCTTTTACTTTGATGTACTTTTAAATCCTCTCCAATAGTGTGGTTGACTGGTTGGTTTAAACAGCAGATGAGAGGTCTAACATGAAAGTGGCATTTATTTGCTTTTTTGTGCAGGTTGATCCAGGCAACTGTCTTGTGTATGTTAAACATGATATTTGTGTATCAGGGCTGTGTTTGTATACCTGTTCCCAACCAGATGGGGAAAGAAATTGTGCATATTTCCCTTTCTCTTAGTGTATTTATACTTCTCTTTCTTCATGCAAACAAAAGGTTTTCATAACCATTTAAATACTGGAATCAGCCATCAGAGTCTCATTTAAAATGTGTCTTATTTTGGAGCATTCAGAGTTTCTTTGTGAGTATGAATTAGGGTAACCAGTAACTACCCTTCAAAGTAAGCTGAAATATGCCTTTTCTATTGACAGAGAACATGAATTTTTGAGCAGTTTGCTTCTTCACTGACTTCTTTCTTCTCACTATTGGAATGATAAAACAAGTAGACCTAGTAGATGGTCTTCATCTGGTTGTTGTGAAGTGCAGTGGGCAGATCAATGGTGACAGCAAATTTATTTGATTGGAGATGCCATTTTATAGTGTTGTAAAATTGAGGCAATGATAATCCTGAGTAGTTCTATTGAAATTAGCTCTGCAAATTCTCCTAATAAATGAGAAGGCATCCTCTTTTCCCTTAATACTGAAAAAGAAAAAAAAGTTGGAAGAGGACTAAAGCAGAGATTGAGAACAAGTTGGCAGCGGATTGAAATTGATGGGATTTTGGTTCAATCTTTGTCTTTGGTAGCAGTGGCAGCCTGTCTGTGGTACTGCTGATAAAGTCAATACCATTCCTGGGTTCTGCATCTGTTTGGGCTTTCTTGGGTGACAAGGTCCTCTCTGACCAATGCTTCAAAATCCAGTGTGAATATTTGGTGTGACTCTTGCAAACAAGACCCAAGTGAAGCCCAGGAAAGGTGGAATATGGTTCTATCAGGGGAGATATTTTGTACCTGTACTGGTGATACTGCAATTAAATGGTCAAATCACTGTGCAAAGATTTTGAAAACAATATGAAGAGTATTGAGAGGAGTGAGGAAATAGTCAAGAAAAAATGGAGGAAATGTGTCTGTCTGAGAGCATATCTGTAACAGTGACCAGGTTGGAGTCTGGGCTTGTTCTTTCTTTCTCATTTGGGTTTAAAAAAATCAAACAAAACTGAATGCATTAAGTACTTGTATTTACATATTATGTATTGATATAAGATGGAATTTTAGAGTAGAAATAAAACTGTACTTTGGGAAGGCTGGGAATTTGGAGCTAAATTAGAGTCTGTAGTTGTAACTAAGTTGTATAACATACTTTTTCTGGTAGAGATGCAGTCAGTGGTTTTCAGGTAAATGTGGAACTTATTTAGAGAAATGGTAAGATATTTAGATGCAAGTTATTTGGATTGAAGCTGGGAATGAATTGTTTATGAAGTAGATTGGATCTTCAGAAGCAATGTAGATGATTCTCTTAGCTGAATCAGAGGTGGTTGGCTTCAGAACGAAATCATTGGTGTTTGGGTTGAATCTGTATCTTTGGTAGCAATGGCAGCCTGTGTCTTTGGTGCAAGAAAAAATGGCAATCCCATTGCTGGGTTGTGCATCTGTTTCCCAGGAGGCAGCGGTGGTGGGCATGTTTGGGGTGCCAGGCTGTTGCTGTGCTCACCATGGGTTGCTGTGCGTGGAGTGTTTGGGGTGCCGGGCGGTTGCTGTGGTGCCAGTGGGTTCCTGGAGGGTTTGGGGTGAGTGTGCAGTGCTGGGCACTGGCCCTGGGCAGAGCAGCCTCGTGGCTGAGTGCAGGGGGAGGCCTGAGGAGGCTCTGGAGGCACCAAGTGCTCCTGGCAGGATCAGCTGTGCCAGGGCAGCCCTTGTGCAAGCAGGCCGGGGGTGGTGGGTGAGTGACTCGTAGCCTGTGAGCCGGGCAGCGTGTAAAACTCTTCACTTGCAGTCAGAGCTTCAAAGAAGCTCTTGTTTCTTTCTAGATGCAGTCAGACCTTCAAAGAAGCTCTTGTTTCTTTCTAGATGCAGTCAGACCTTCAAAGAAGCTCTTGTTTCTTTCTGGATGATGGAGAAATGTTGGACAATTCCAGTAAGCCATCTCTGGGTTAGAATATCCTCCTTTCCTCATTGTTTGACCCATGTTGTTTATACTGCCATAGCATTGTATCTATCAAAAAGAGTGTTGTAGAAATCAGTTGCTTTCATGGTGCAGTGCAGTTTCTAAATGATATAGCAGATATGTGTGATATATTCTGGTAGTAATGACATTTCTTCTGGAAATGATTATTTTAGGGTTCTTGTAGGTGGAAATAAGTGTTCTTTCAGCTTTAATGAAATGCTTTCAAAAGATGGTGTTGGGTCTAGGCAAGCTTGACTTGTATCATGAGGGCATTCTGGGCTAGGATGCACTGCAACTGATGGCATTTGTCATTTTCCAGCTAATTTCTGAGCCTTAGAATAGACTCGTTTGAAGAGTGTCAAGCAACAATTGGATAAGACTTTTATAAATTTATTTGGCTTTATATCTCTGATTATTTGCAATCTTGTGGTTTTGTTCCTTAACCCCCTGGAGAAATGCAAAGTCTATAAATGCACAATGAGCCCTGTGAGATCAGACCAAACTTGCTGTGGACAAGGTTCTGCAGTTGTGATTCTTGGCCGAATCAGAGTTTTAGTTGTGTGCTGGACAGAAAAGTCAGCGTTAGCTGAGCCGTGTTTTGGATGTACCCAAAGGAGCAGGGAAGTTGGAGGCTGAGCAGAAGGACCCTGAGCCGGTTCTGTTGGAGCATCGGGAGGAAGTTTCTAGATAAAAAAGAACTAAATAAGGAGATATTTTTAATAGGAGTTGAAACAATTAATCTTAAGAATGACATGGGCGCTTTTATCTAAGGTTTACATCTTAGAGACTATTTGTCATCTGGTTCCAGAGTTGTTTCTGAGTAATCAGGTTTAAGCATCAGTGCAAGGACAAAATCAAATGCTTTCCAAGTGACGATGATGATGCAATGTCAGTGGTGTTTGGTTTTGAAGCTCTCTGTAGCATTGTCCTTTATCAGCTGATGAATTATAGGGATAGGAAATGTGTTTGATGTTGTGAAGAAAGCATTTTAATACTGCTGTGGACTTGGGGGTAAATTCAAATAGGTGAAGGTTAAAACACTCCTCTCTAAATGTTCATAGACTTTTGATAGACAGCTAGGAGAAGTGCAAAGAGTGTGTGGGGAAACAGGATCCTCTGGCCAGGCCAGCAGAGTACCTGAGTGTGTTCATTGTGTAGCTGGAAGAAATGGTAACATTTGAATGGCCTGTATTGAGGATGAGGAAAAGGGGTGGTTTGGTGAATGGCAGAGATGATGACATTAGGCAGAATTCTGTGCTTTTAGTGAGCAGTGCTAATGCAGACCAGTGTAATTTTGCTCAATGCAATTTTATTTTCTGGTAATGAGTGCTGCTTGGGAGCAGGGGCTTTCTTGGGTGACAAGGTCCTCTCTGAGCAATGCTTCAAAATCCAGTGTGAATATTTGGTGTGACTCTTGCAAACAAGACCCAAGTGAAGCAGAGGAAAGGTGGAATATGGTTCTGTCAGGGGAGATATTTGGTACCTGTACTGGTGATACTGCAATTGAATGGGCAAATCACTGTGCAAAGATTTTGAAAACAATATGAAGAGTATTGAGAAGGGCGAGGAAATAGTAAGAAAAAAAGAGGAAATGTGTCTGTCTGAGAGCATATGTGTAACAGTGACCAGGTTGGAGTCTGGGCTTGTTCTTTCTTTCTCATTTGGGTTTAAAACTTTAAACGAAACGGAATGCATTAAGTACTTGTATTTACATCCTATGTATTGATAGAAGATGGAGTTTTAGAGTAGAAATAAAACTGTACTTTGGGAAGGCTGGGAATTTGGAGCTAAATTAGAGTCTGTAGTTGCACCTAACTTTCAGCTGTGAAAAACATTGTTTATTGTAGAGATTCAGTAAATGGTTTTCCAGGTATGTGTGGATATTTAGAGAAATTGCGAGTTAGCTACATGTAAGTTATTTGGATTCAACTTGGGCATGAATGGTTGAAGAAGCAGATCTGATCTTCACAGAAATGAAGATGATTCTCTTAGCTGAATCAGAGGTGGTTGGCTTCAGAATGAAATCATTGGTGTTTGGGTTGAATCTGTATCTTTGGTAGCAATGGCAGCCTGTGTCTTTGGTGCAAAAACAAATGGCAATCCCATTGCTGGGTTGTGCATCTGTTTCCCAGGAGGCAGCGGTGGTGGGCATGTTTGGGGTGCCAGGCTGTTGCTGTGCTCACCATGGGTTGCTGTGCGTGGAGTGTTTGGGGTGCCGGGCGGTTGCTGTGGTGCCAGTGGGTTCCTGGAGGGTTTGGGGTGAGTGTGCAGTGCTGGGCACTGGCCCTGGGCAGAGCAGCCTCGTGGCTGAGTGCAGGGGGAGGCCTGAGGAGGCTCTGGAGGCACCAAGTGCTCCTGGCAGGATCAGCTGTGCCAGGGAAGCCCTTGTGCAAGCAGGCCGGTGGTGGTGGGTGAGTGACTCGTAGCCTGTGAGCCGGGCAGCGTGTAAAACTCTTCACTTGCAGTCAGAGCTTCAAAGAAGCTCTTGTTTCTTTCTAGATGCAATCAGACCTTCAGAGAAGCTCTTGTTTCTTTCTGGATGATGGAGAAATGTTGGACAATTCCAGTAAGCCATCTCTGGGCTAGAATATCCTCCTTTCCTCATTGTTTGACCCATGTTATTTTTACTGCCATAGCATGGTATCTATCAAAAAGAGTGTTGTAGAAATCAGTTGCTTTCATGGTGCAGTGCAGTTTATAAATGACATGGCAGATTCATGTGATATGTTCGAGTAGTAATGACATTTCTTCTGGAAATGATTATTTTAGGGTTCTTGTAGGTGGAAATAAGTGTTCTTTCAGCATTAATGAAATGCTTTCAAAAGATGGTGTTGGGTCTAGGCAAGCTTGACTTGTGTCATGAGGGCATTCTGGGCTAGGATGTGTTGCAACTGATGGCATTTGTCATTTTCCAGCTAATTTTAAATCCTGTCAAATAGTGTGGGTGGCTCGTAGTTTAAGATGTGAGAGATCTGAGTTCAAAGCGTGGTTTATTTGCTTTTTGTGCACTTTGTGCAGCTTTTTAAAAGATGCTGGTCATCCGTTGGTGTTTTGTTTAGAAGCTCTTCATTGCTCTGCCTTTTGTAAGCTGAAGTGTAATATCGACAAGAGCAGTACTTGATGTTGCAAAGAAGGCACTTTAAGTATCACTGTGGACATGTGATGAAAATTCTGCTAGTTTAAGGTTAAAAAGCTATTCTCTAAGTTTTCGTAGAGTTTAAATGCCATATGATTTCCTAATTTACCAAAATAATATTACTCTGGTCCTTTATCCCATATTAACTGTGTGAGGAGCTGGCTAAGAGAGCTCCAAGTGGTGTGTGTGGGAAAACAGGATGCTGTGTCCAGGCCCGCAGAGCACCTTTGAGCATGTTCATTGTTGAACTGGAAATAATGATAACATTTCAATGACTTGTATTGGGGATGAGAAAAATGACAGGTTTGGTAAATGGGAGAGATGAAGCCCTTAGGCAGAATAACTGGGCCGTTTATTAAGCTGTGCAATCTACAGAGGTCACATTGACTTTCGGAAGTTTTGGGTTGATCTTTCTTGTCTTGACTCTGCCTTGTTTGCCAAAATCAAACTGAAGGTGCAATATAGATTTAAAAGGAAAGAGAATGTGCCTTTAAAATGAGTTAATGGTATCCCAACCCCCATGTTAATGACACTTAAAAAGGCCAGGAAGCCTTGATGATGGACTGCTGAAACAGGTATGTGCAGAGCAAAATATTGTGTATTGTGCACTTAAGGAGAGCTCAAAAACTGCATTTTTTTATATGCAGTTCAGGTTGCCATTTTGCATCTGAAAGAATGGACCTGTTCTCCTGAAGGATTAGCACAGGTTTAAGGCTTTGAGCTGTGTGTTTCTATGCTCAGGTAGCCATTCCTTGGCTTGACTTGGATAGTATAAAGTAAACCTATTTTGTGTTTCTTCCTTTTTGTTTGCTACTAGGCTCAGTTCCATTTCTCATTTAGGCTTTGGAGAAAAACATTTCACCAGCATTCAATCACAGGAGCAGGAGAACTTCCTTTTATGTCCTCCACATTTACCTATTTAGGATAAATAGATTGTGTGCTTTGTCATAATTGCTCAGGGCTGAGATTGGCTTCTTAAACCCTCATCAGCATTCCTCTGGTGCCTGGAGTTTAGTCAGACATTTCCTAGGACTTGTGCTAGGTAAAAACTGGTTAGTTAAAAGAATAAGGCTGTACTCCAACATGAAATTAAGGATTTGAAGGATAACTATTTATTGCAAATTATTGTTATTATTGTGTAGATTGACATAAACATCATAAACATCGTGATCATAGCATGGCTTTACAGAATTAATAATCAGAGAGTCTATTAATCCATTTGCATTGTAGTGTAGGCCACTTGTAAGCTTAAGTTGGGGTCACATTTTAAAGCCACTTGACTTTCTAAATTAACTATTTAAAATATTTATCTCTTTTTTGTGCAGTTGGTATATATGACAATAAGTTATTCTGAAGAACTACATTTAAAAATGCAGGTTTTGAGCTCTCCTTAAGTGCACAGTACACAATATTTGGCTCTGCACATACCTGTTTCAGCAGTCCATCATCAAGGCTTCCTGGCCTTTACCAGCAAGTGTCATTAACATGGGGGTTGGGATACCATTAACTCATTTTAAAGGCACATTCTCTTTCCTTTTAAATCTATATTGCACCTTCAGTTTGATTTTGGCAAACAAGGCAGAGTCATAAGACAAGAAAGATCAACCCAAAACTTCCAAAAGTTAATGTGACCTCTGTAGATTGCATCCTGTTTTACCAGCTGCTTCATCAACATCTGTGCACCTAGGAGCAGCCCAAGACACAGCAAAGGACACACCTACTGCTAATTTTGATTCTGTTATAGTAAAGATTCATTAAGAGATTTCAGGGAAAAAAGAGCAGGGAATAAACAGCCTATAAAGGTTTCAGTGGTGTCATGATACAGCACATTAATAGCTTTAATGTGAAAAAAAATTACATATGGGCTAATAAAAAGTCTTCTTTTAATTCCCTCTGTAACACCTGCCCATGACTTGACCATCTGTACATTGATATATGAGTAAAAATATTTGAATGTGTGGTGCCAAGGGACTTGTAGATTCATAGTAGCTGCCTACAACGGCACCATGTTGAGAACACCCCCTGGACAACCTTCAGCTCTGCACAAGAAGCCAAAATCAGTACTTCCCCCTTCAGCTGCTTCAGAGTCATGCTGACTTCACCAGCCAAAGAGTAATTTCATAAAACATCTGTCTGACCTAAAACAATACTTGAAAAGAAACAAGGAGCGTTTGAAGGTAAGACAACTTGGGAAGATCTTTCCTCTGTTAAGATGCTACTGCACATCCACTCAGCTCAAAATGCATCAAATCTTTAAGCATTTTCTTTCACTCCTCAGTCTTTTACTTGAATAAGCTACTAACACTCTCAAGAAAATGATACAAAGATTACGGTTGTGTACAGGATATGTATAAAACATTGTTTCTAGTACAAAATTTATAGCTTCAGATTTTTTTCTAAATTCAAATTCACGGCTTAGAAATTTGCTTTGTAAGAAAACCAGATGACATTCTCCTCTTAGAACTCAAACTTCCATGGGAAATAAAAGGAGAAAGAACTTGAAAAAGTATTTAAGAATATCTTAAATTGCTGTAAACCAGGCACTACAGTAATTTTTTGTTCTTGATTCACAGCAAAATGATTTTACTAGGAAAACAGTTTCTCTGCAAACTTGAACTGAGGGTTTCACCAATGCAAGTGATGAGAGATGGTTACTCTAAGGGAATGTTTCACCTCAGGATGTATTTTGCAGTCCAGCAAACCATAAAAGCTCTCAGGAGCATCTCATCTCAGGAACTTCCCTGAATAGTCCTCACAGGATTTTTGACTCAGTCAGAACATGGTAAGCAGTATGGTCAAGCAGAGAAACCTCTTGACAGTGTTTGTTTTTGAAGGAGGAGCAGAGCAGAGTTTTTCCATCTTTGCACAGTAGTCCTATTTTTGCTGGGCCCGAGTTACCCTACATTGCACAGAATTTCTGATGTTAGGGTTGAAATTAGAACTCTAAAATCCTAAATACCAAGGATGTGGTGTGTCCTTACAAGAGAAACATCAAAAGCTAATACACTTGGTGCCAAATTAAAGGGTTTGAGTACAAAGATCTAACAACAGAAGAGTTCATACATACTTACACGAAAAAATATGAAGTGTATTCACAACCTAGGGCTTGGAAATTATGCATTGAAATAAGAAGGCCCTAGCCCTTAGATACTGTTATGACTTTCTTCTATTTTGATCTTAATGTGAAACAATTTACAACATCAAAAGTTTGTTATATTTCAGAACTTTTAATTGTAATGCCAAAATATATCATAATTATAATTTGCTTTTCAAAAGAAAGGAATAATAAAATGATCCTAATAAATCCACTAGAGGATTACTGTTGCACTGGAATATCAAAGAACTTAGGATGCATTGAAGATTTATTGTCATACAAAACATTGAAGTGTTAATGATCTTAATCTGAAACTGGGTGTTCTCCTTGATTAGACACTCTACATCAGTATGACAGTCTTCATACTTTCTGGTTAGACTGATCAATGAAACCGATTTTGTCACATTACTCAGTATGTCTGCAAGTTAATATAGAAATAAATTTATTTCCTTATAAATTTTAAATTATTAAGTACAGACACGCAAGCACAGTACAGATGTTGCTTTACTTTGCAGTGCACACTGTATTACAAAATGGATTAGGCAACTTCCCACCCCCCAAACATGAGAAAATTATGGGAGTTTTTCCTCTGAGCTGATGTTCCTCCAAAGAAATGCTTCAGTTCAAACTGATCAAGGCATTTCACATCTGAATGAGGTTACTAATTTCAGTAACAGTACTATTCATATGCTTACAGCCAGGAGCATGCACACCTCACCTCACTGAGTGAGCATGGGGGACCTGCAAGTCCACAATTATTCTGGAATTTTCACTCTGTGGTTTACAAGCAGCTGCATCTCATGTTTTTTAGCCAGACTCAAACACAGCAAGAACAATCACATCTTTCCTAAGACAATGAGCCCTTGTTAATTCCTCATTTATCCTGACTAAGAAAACCTAGGAAACCAAGCTTGATCTTGTAAATGGATAAGCAAAAAGAGAGCAAAAATTTTTTCCTAAGAGCTATATGGGAATAAAATAACTGAATCCATTTCAAATTATTTCATGCATACCAAACCTTGCAAAGCAGGCAAGAAACAGCCTAGGCACAAAGTATTTATGCTGAGAAATGCAATCTTTCACTTGCACATCAGTGTAAGTTAATAAAAATCTTTCAAAAGCTTCGTCAGTATTTTTAACTTTTCAAATCCACATTTCAATAACATCCATCAAGAATTCACATATGCAGAACAAGCACAGCAACAACAAATGAAAAACTGCCTCTCTGAAGCAGACAGTTTAATTCCTACTATGCAAGATAACAAAAACAAAAAGCAATAACTGAAAAAAGGCATTATTTTCTCTTCTCATCAAAAGCTGATTATAACCCCTCCAAGAAACCAGCATGATCTCCACAGGCTTCACTGTCCTATCTAAGAAAGATAAAGTTGCATTTATTTCTTAGCTCAGCAGGTGTCTGCAGCACACAGCACCTGCCCAAGATGCACAGCAAACACACAGTGCTGCTGCAGCACCACCTTCCCAACACATTTTTTTCTACAGATGATCTCATGCAATGCAATTTGTAACAAAAAACGAAGGAAATCTAGGATGAGGTGGCTTCAGAGAATGCTCACTGATTTACAAGGTGAATTTCCCGTGGCAGCATCTAGGCAGGTTGGTCAACAGAGGACCAACATCATGGAAGAAGGAAGAAAATTCCACAATCAGCATTAAATCGAAGTAAACAAAGGAGGATGCCAAATTTCAGATTCCTAAGGTTCATGAAGTTGAATTCTCCAGCTCATGGCAACCACAGTGGTATCAGAGAGAACATGACAACAGCTGACATTGGCCAAGAGTCCACAGGAGGTGACTCTGACAGCTGCTGAGTGATGCACAACACACACCTCTGAACAGAATGACCCTGACAGCATTCCTGACTGTACAATCATGCAGCAGAAAGACAACCAGGAACCAAAGAAAATTCCCAAACAACCCCACAGAGAAGCCCCCCGCCAGCTCTGTACTGCTTTCATTGAGAGACGTCAGACTGCAGCTTTCTTTAATGACAGCTCTTCACAGCAGTGCTCCATACATGAAATTTCATGTAAATGGCTGCATGGACAATTTGAATGTGCTGTAATTACAGAAGAAATTTCCAGCTACAGGTGAAAATTAGACATTTGATTGAACTGAGCAACAGAAAGTGTTTATGTTATATTTAGTATTTACAAGTATTTTTATAATAGACCAGTATCACTCTATCCTGCATCTAAGCAAACAAATATTTAGCATAACCTCTTCAACTCTGCAGCATAACACTAATGACAAGGTTTCTTTTTAAATTAATCTGTATTATTATCCCTCTGATAATAACACATTACTGTCATTAACTGCAACTCATGGAAATAAAAACACACTGCTTAACATGAACATTGCTTTATGATGGTTTAAAGAACACAACTCTGAAGAACTTCACAGCCTCGAAGTTCATTTTTAGATAACATCAGTAGATCTTTTTTGCCAGTTTACAGGTATACAACTTCTCTGGATCTGGTTTAGCAGCCACACATTTCCCTAAATGACACAGCTCTGCATACAGACAGGAAATTATCTCTCTAATTGGACTGCCAAGGACTCGTGGGCTTGCAGTGACTACAGGCTTTCTGTGGCTGGACAAAGCCTTTTGGAGACTACCAAAAAGCCAGAAACAGAGTGGTAGACTTACCCTAACCCAGTAGCTTAGCAACTCAAGTTAGTACATCATCAACAGCAGCTCTTCAGCTTCTGGTTCAGACCTGACCCCAAGCCAGACATCTGGAAGCACCATGGGCAGAAAACAACTTCTTTATCAATATTCCCTGAATTACTCTAAGATACAAATACTACAAACATTCCTGGGGCTCTGCATAGTTCAGATGCCAACTGTGGTATTCTGCTCCAAGAAAAGCATACAAGGAACAGACTTGGCACAAAAAACCTCATTTGGTTTCTGTTTTCTAGAAACCACCATTTCCCCTGGCCTTGGTCAGAACTTCTTTTCTATTCCCTAAATGCCACAAGCAGGAGACATTGGCTCTACAGTTGGCCTGTTCAGGGAGATGTGATGGATTTTCCAGATAACACATTCAAGTAATCTCTGCTGAGTACACTAGGATTTATGACAGTAATAAATATAAACTGAACCAAAAAAGAAGATAAAATATTTTAGCTTTAGATATGATGGCAAATTCTGGTTTTTACGATCAGAGTTTTTCCAAGAATGCTCAGTCCTTCTCCAGCAGCAACAGTCTTTTGGACTGTCAGTCTGAATTGTCCATGGTTCATCTTGAAATTACAGAAAATCCCTGTCAGCAGAAGTGAAGACTCAGCCAAAATCATTTCATTCTGCTGCCAACTTTTTCCCAATCTTTCCATTACTCTCTGGAAGCTTCTTTAGCAACTTTTCCTTCTTTTCCTGTGTTAAGGGACAGAGGGATGGCTCTTCATTCATGAAGGAGGTTACTGGGGAACTGGCTTCTCTAATTCACACTCTCAAATAAACCCATTCTGACAAATGCTCTAAAACACATTTGAAATGGGAGCCTGGTGTCTTATCCCTCTGTTCATATTCATGTGAAAACCTTTTGGTGTTAAAAGAAATCAAAAATACATTGGGAGAAAGGAAATTTCCCTAGACAAAGACTCCACACAGTACTTCAAGAAACACTTCAAGTGCAGCCATATATCTGTGAAAACTGGATTTACACAGTCTCTTATCACTGGAATTCCTTTATTGACAGCACAAAGTACCCAGTAGCTGCAGGGTCACCTTGCATTGGCATGCTACTTCCCTCCCACTGACAGAAAAGGTGTTTTGCTGCCATTTCAGGAGTCCTGTTGGCCCTTACCTACAGCACCTCGTTTTTTATGGGAGCTACAAAGCAGACTGGAAGATGGAGGCAATCAAGTGCCCTCTACCAACAAGCAGAATAAAACCAAGCTTAAGTCTGCCAGTTTTTGCGTTGATAATTACACCAGGGTATAGAATTGCTGTTCCAAAACACATGATCAAACTTCAAGGAATCACACCAAAAATCTGAGGGATTCTAAAATTAAAAGTGAAAAAAATGTTTCCACTTCACTACACAGACACTCATTTCTAATACAGTAAAAATACAGGGCTGACATGGATATTGTAAGGAACCATGGACTGCAGCACATACTTCAGCCAGCCTGAACTCTAATACAGGTAGAATCACCATTTCTTCAGGACAATAAAGCTTGGAACTTGTATACACAATAAAATCCTCCTCTGTGCAATTTACTGGCAGAAATCATCCACAAAGTTGATTAAATGAAAATTTTGAACACTTTCACTTTATATATGCAGTACAAAACATTCCTGCTGCACTACAGAGACGCAAATCTTTTAAGAGAGTCACCTATACCATGCAAGGTTGCAGTAAAATAGGACACACTCTTTTTCCAACTCTGTATTTATCCAGAGGGCAGAACATACAAGGAAGGGGAGAAAAGAATCATTACTTAATTGCAAGGCATTGCTGGCACAAAAGCAGGTTAAGGTGGCAAAAACCCCAAATGCCAGAGACTCGCTGAACAACAGCAACTAGAGACAATTGCCTGAACAATTCCATATGGCTGGAATTCAGATTTGTGACAGCTCAGAGCCAAAGGAGGCACAACCTTTGACTTATTTCTTGCTATGATCAGAACTGCAAAAACAGAACCAGAGACACAGATTCTTGTAATGAAGATACTGAGCAGCTGCACTGATAATGGATCAGAGTTCCTGGCTGCACTTATCAAATGGGACATCATTTCAGAAGTGATCACCTGTACAACACAGTCTGGCTGCCAGGCTCATAAGAGATGATGTGAGCTTTGGGCTAGAAAACAAAAATCCATTACCATGATTGCCTTTACACTACAAGTGATTAGAGTTTGTTCCTATCTGAAATCCAAAGATCTTGCACATAAGGAACTAGCACTTCCACTTTAAGATCCACAATTACCTGGAAAACCATTTACTGCATCTCTGCCAAAAGATGTTTCTCACAGCTGAAAGTTAATTACAAAGAAAGGCTATAATTTAGCTCAAAATTTCCAGCCTTTCCAAAGTACACTTCCATTTGTACACTGGATTTCCATCTTATATCAATACAGAGGGTGAAAAACAAGTACATAATGCATTCCCTTGAATTTTATCCACAACAATTAGGAAAACCAACAACACCAAAATACAGCAAACCAAGACTCCAACCTTGTCACTGTATCAGATGTGCTCTCTAGTAGAGCACATTTCCACCATTTCTGGACTATTTCTTCTCTCCCCTTGACACTTCCTGGTTTTTTCAAAATCCTTCCACACTGAATTGACCATTTAAGTGGGATGTCACCAGTATTTCCACCAAATGCCCCTCTGCAACAACTAAATTCTACCTTTCTATGAGTTTATCATCACTCAGGTTTTGTCTGCCAAAGAGTCAAATCAAATATTCACAATGGATTTTGAATCAGTGGTCAGGACCTTGTAACCCAAGACAGCCCCTGCTTTGAGCAAATTTACATTTGTTTGTATTAGCACAGCTTACTGAATGGCCCAGTTATTCTTCCTCAGGGCTTCATCTCTCCCATTTACCGAACGTATCATTTTTCTCATCCCCAATACAAGTCCTTAAAATGTTATCATTATTTCCAGTTCAACAATGAACATGCTCAAAGGTTCTCTGTGGGCCTGGGCACAGCATCCTGTTTTCACACACACACCACTTGGAGCTCTCTTAGCCAGCTCCTCACACAGTTAATATGGGATAAAGGACCAGAGGAATATTATTTTGGTAAATTAGGAAATCATATGGCATTTAAACTCTACAAAAACTTAGAGAATAGCTTTTTAACCCTAAACTAGCAGAATTTTCATCACATGTCCACAGTGATACTTAAAGTGCCTTCTTTGCAACATCAAGTACTGCTCTTGTCGATATTACACTTCAGCTTACAAAAGGCAGAGCAATGAAGAGCTTCTAAACAAAACACCAATGGATGACCAGCATCTTTTAAAAAGCTGCACAAAGTGCACAGAAAGCAAATAAACAACACATTGAACTCAGATCTCCCACATCTTAAACTATGAGGCACCCACACTATTTGACAGGATTTAAAATTAGGTGGAAAATGACAAATGCCATCAGTTGCAACACATCCTAGCCCAGAATGTCCTTGTGACACAAGTCAAGCTTGCCTAGACCCAACACCATCTTTTGAAAGCATTTCATTAAAGCTGAAAGAACACTTATTTCCACCTACAAGAACCCTAAAATAATCATTTCCAGAAGAAATGTCATTACTACCAGCACATATCACAAGAATCTTCCACATCATTTAGGAACTGCACTGCACCATGAAAGCAACTGATTTCTACAACACTCATTTTGATAGATACAGTGCTATGGCAGTAAAAATAACATGGGTCAAACAATGAGGAAAGCAGGATATTCTAACCCAGAGATGGTTTACTGGAATTGTCCAACATTTCTCCATCATCCAGAAAGCCACAAGAGCTTCTTTGAAGGTCTGACTGCATCTAGAAAGAAACAAGAGCTTCTTTGAAGGTCTGACTGCAAGTGAAGAGTTTTACACGCTGCCCGGCTCACAGGCTACGAGTCACTCACCCACCACCACCGGCCTGCTTGCACAAGGGCTGCCCTGGCACAGCTGATCCTGCCAGGAGCACTTGGTGCCTGCAGAGCCTCCTCAGGCCTCCCCCTGCACTCAGCCACGAGGCTGCTCTGCCCAGGGCCCGTGCCCAGCACTGCACACTCACCCCAAACCCTCCAGGAACCCACTGGCACCACAGCAACCGCCCGGCACCCCAAACACTCCACGCACAGCAACCCATGGTGAGCACAGCAACAGCCTGGCACCCCAAACATGCCCACCACCGCTGCCTCCTGGGAAACAGATGCACAACCCAGCAATGGGATTGCCATTTTTTCTTGCACCAAAGACACAGGCTGCCATTGCTACCAAAGATACAGATTCAACCAAAACACCAATGATTTCATTCTGAAGCCAACCACCTCTGATTCAGCTAAGAGAATCATCTACATTTCTTCTGAAGATCCAATCTACTTCATAAACAATTCATTCCCAGCTTCAATCCAAATAACTTGCATCTAAATATCTTATCATTTCCCTAAACAATATCCACACTTTCCTGGAAACCACTGACTGCATCTCTACTAGAAATAGTATTTTATACAACTTAGTTACAAATACAGACTCCAATTTAGCTCCAGGTTTCCAGCATTTCCAAAGTACAGTTCCATTTTTAACTGAGATTTCCATCTTAGATCAATACAGAGGATGCAGAACCCAGGAATGGTATTGATTTTTCAGCAGTACCACAGACAGGCTGCCACTGCTACCAAAGACAAAGATTGAACCAAAATCCCATCAATTTCAATCCACTGCCAACCTGTTCTCACTCTCTGCTTTAGTCCTCTTCCAACTTCTTTTTCTTTTTCAGTATTAAGGGAAAAGAGGATGCCTTCTCATTTATTAGGAGAATTTGCAGAGCTCATTTCAATAGAACTACTCATGATTATCATTGCCTCAATTTTACAACATTATAAAATGGCATCTCCAATCAAATAAATTTGCTGTCACCGTT
Organism: Acrocephalus scirpaceus scirpaceus; assembly: GCA_910950805.1. NCBI lineage: Eukaryota > Metazoa > Chordata > Aves > Passeriformes > Sylviidae > Acrocephalus > Acrocephalus scirpaceus. Next base: position 59,650 of record CAJVGK010000063.1, read on the forward strand.
GATCTGCCCACTGCACTTCAAAACAACCAGTTGAAGACCATCTACTTGGTCGACTTGTTTTATCATTCCAATAGTGAGAAGAAAGAAGTCAGTGAATGAAGTCACGCTTCCTGGGCCACTGACCAGTGGTTCCCAGCTTTGCCCGGCCGCCCTGGCGGGAAGCGTGCTCAGCTTTTGGTAGGGCCCCGCTGGACGGATCCGCAGAAGCCCACCCGGTGGGTCCTTGGCACACAAGCACTGGATGTAGGCGCAGCTTTGGCGAAGGAGGAAAAGGAGACTCTTTCTGAGGTAAAACAGGGTGAATGTTTATTCCACGTGGATGGAGCCTCAGAGAAGAGCAGTTTCTCCTGATGTGCAGGAGCTAAAAAGGGGCAGACGCCCAGGGGCGTGCACAAAAACATTCAGCCAATAGGGGGGTACAAAGGGAGGAGTTGGGGAGCAGAATGACACACAAAGGGCCAATCCCTGAAGGGGAGTAGGGGATTTCCAGAACCTGTCCCAATCAGGAGTCAAGCCTCCCCGAGCTTTCTAGAAGGAGGAGAGGCCTCCTAAAAGACTGACAGGCTCTGGGGGGAAAGATACACTTAATGGACAGGAGGGTTGCTAGGGAAACAGCACTTTCTGGAAAGGGGTAAACCAACTGCGAAGGCAGTCATGAGTGGGGGGGGGGGTAAGGAACAAATCATTTTTCCAACTTAATAAAATTATTCATATAAATTAAAACTTGTGAGCACAGCTCAACGCACCACTACAAGTGAAGAAGCAAACTGCTCAAAAATTCATGTTCTCTGTCAATAGAAAAGGCATATTTCAGATTACTTTGAAGGGTAGTTACTGCTTACCCTAATTCATACTCACAAATAAACTCTGAATGCTCCAAAATAAGACACATTTTAAATGAGACTCTGATGGCTTATTCCAGTATTTAAATGGTTATGAAAAACTTTTGTTTGCATGAAGAAAGAGAAGTAGAAATACACTAAGAGAAAGGGAAATATGCACAATTTCTTTCCCCATCTGGTTCGGAACAGGTATACAAACACAGCCCTGATACACAAATATCATGTTTAACATACACAAGACAGTGGCCTGGATCAACCTGCACAAAAAAAGCAAATAAATGCCACTTTCATGTTAGACCTCTCATCTGCTGTTTAAACCGACCAGTCAACCACACTATTGGAGAGGATTTAAAAGTACATCAAAGAAAAAGGCATTATTTCCTTTCTTCAATCAGCTACAAGCCCTCGAGAATCTTTCCAACTCCATGCAGTGCTGAAAGGACTGGAAAGCACTCAATATCCATGGATGTCTATGCTGTGAAACTGGAGACACTGCTCTTTTTCCTCAATGAGTCTGCAGCACTACTGGAACAGTCCTGAGCTCTAGCAAACCACTTCCCTAACCTTTCCCTGAATAAGAATCTGACATTTCTGAACTGATATTCTTCATGTGAGTTCTGTTTGTCTTCATTTACAGCTAAAATAACCATCTTCATGTCTATGAAGATAACTTCTATTTCAGATGCCATTTATTCCTAACTTGAATCCAAATAACTAGCCTATAAATAACTATAAGACAGATTAGTAATGTAAATGCCTATTCAAAGTACCACCTTACTTTTTTATTTATTTATGTTTAGGGAATTTTAACCTCAAATACAGTTTTGAATTAGTAATATTCAATTCTATAGAGAGATTATAACTCTTTAGGATTCTTCTGTAGGCATATTGTAAGCACCAAGAACCCAAATCCAGATTAATACACAGACAGAACCCTTGGAACACCACATCCTTGATTGGGCAGAGGTACAAAATTCCCAGGACACCAACCCTTTAAAAGCAGCACCACACATTATAGCATTGCTGAGAAAATCCAGGCTACAATGCAGACAACTGTCAGAAGGAAGTTGGTGCTACCCTCATGCAAATCCAGGGAAAACCACACTATTGTCTCTGGATACATCTCCCTTCACATCCCCTTATGGGCACCAGTCCTGTCCCAGATACAAGTAAATGCTATTGCAAGACTGTGACACTTGAAAAATTCCCTCAGGGGAGTAAAGTGCAGGTTTACATCCTTTTGGCTCTTCCTCATTAAACCTCTTCCCAAACCCTGCAGGTTTTGAAATCACTTTCTTACACTCTACCTTATTTATATAAGCAGAAGCTCTCACTTTCTTTTTTGTCCCTTTGTTCCTGATGTGGAAAGCCCCTTTGTGAAGCTTAATTTAAATTTAAAGTTGATATGCACATGCATGGTAACCATAGGTCTTTTCAGCACCTTGACTTCCAACTTGTGAACCCTTGTGATCACTCTGTAAACGACAGCAGAGTGTACAAATGACACTGTTTTCTGGGACAGGTACTTGGAATGTGGGACAATTGGGACATCTTGAGGTTGTTTCTGTAATGACTTTAAACATTTTAAGGGTAAGCAAGTGAAAAAAAGGCTGCCAGAGTGGGCTCAGTGCAGTGTCCATGGCCACAGCCCCTTGCAATGGCCCAGGGCAGCTTGGGATGATGATCCAGCCTCACTCCTGGCCCAGGCCAGGCCTGCAGTGCCCTTTCCCACAGCCTGGCTGCACAGAAGCACTTCCAGGGCTCTCTGCAGTTCCCTTGCCCTCACTCTTGCCTCACTCACACATCTCCCAACAACCCAGCTGGAGCTTTGAGCTGCAAGGAGTTCAAAGCTTGTCTGTCCCTCAGCAGTTGGTCTGATTCTGCCTTCAGCCAACTCTGGATTTCTGTTTATTGCAGAACTTCCTGTGTGTCTGAAACATTCCTTGCATGGTTCTGCCTTTGGGAAGGGGAATCTCCTTGGTGGCACCTTGGCCTTGGCACACCCTTGGGGAGATTGTCTGAAACTCAGGAGTTTTAGATTGCTTCAAAAAGGAAAAAAACCCTCCTGTTTTGGCCTGAGTGCAGCCAGTTCTCCAAGCAAAGCCAGGCCCAGGTGAGTGAGGAGAGACAGGATGGGGTTGGGGAATGTGAAGCAAGGTTGTCCACACTGGGTGAAACATCCAGGCACAGCTTCTCTGAGCAGGCCAGACCTCCTGAGGAGAGTCCCTGGGTTAAAATCCATCACTGAATGCTGCAAACACCTCTTCTCTAAAGAGAAAAATACACCCTTGAGAAAAGGAATGTGGGTTTCTTAGAAGCTCTTGGAAATATTTCTCCAAACTCTAGGAAAAAAAACTTCCTAATGAACTGCACCAGACCAGAGGGAAATCAAGGCACAGCCATGGTTTCTTAGGACTTGCTTGATCCTAATGAGCCCCGTGGTGCATTTGGTGCTGAGCCCTGGAACCTCAGGGCCTGAGAGAAAATTGCACAAACCTTGCCAGGAGTCAAAGGAAACACCCAAAGTGTCCTGAAGCATTCATGGGTTCCACTGAGGTCCATCCCCAAAACAGGCTCCTCACAGACTCTTTGAAGGAGAGAATTCGAGGACAGGATTGCACAAAAACCTCTCAGAGATTCAGTGGCAAAGAGAAGTACCTAAATTACCCCTGGGTACCTTGAAGCATGAATAAGCACCACTGAGTGTTGTTACTGGCTAAAATTCTCAAGGGATTCATTACAGAAGATTTTTAGAGGCCATGATTGCAGAAACCTGTCAGTCAGTGTCAAAACCCCTATTTTTTCCAAACTTTGAGTACCCTGAAGCATTAATGAACTTCTCTGAGAGTTGTTACAAAGCCTCTCAAGGGACTCATTACAGCAGAGAATTGGAGGCCAGAATTGCACAAACCTCTCAGAGACTCCAAGGCAAAAGCCAAACCCAAAGGCCTTGGAAAAACCTGCAGTCCCTGGCAGCATGAAGGAGCCCCCCAGGGCCATTGCTGCCCAAGGCTCCTTCCCCAGGGACTCCTTCCAGCACATCCTGGAGGCCACTGGCATGGCAGGGGGATGCTGAGGGCAGCACAAGGGGCTGACAGTGCCCAGCCTTGCTGGGGCTGTGCCAGGAGGCCCCAGGGCCTCAGGACAAGGTGTCTCCTCAGTGTCCTTGGTGGCACAGAGGCTGCTGTGGCCCAGGGCACCAAGCCTTGGCTTCTCTTTGTCCCCACCTGTCATCACTGCCTGCAGTTCTCTGCTCTGCCTGGGGCCTGGGGACACTTTCTGTGTCGTGTCCCTCAGTGGGACCCATTAAAACTTCCAGAAACTTTGGAGTTGGCTTCTGCCTTGGAGTTCTGGAGAGGTTTCTTCAGCTCCCTCTCAGGGACTGATGTTCAGGGCCTCTGCACAAAGCCCTGAGAGAGTCATTAAAGTCCTTGTGCTGTGACTGTGCTGCTGAGCTGGGCTGAGCTCATCATCCAGAGGGAGATCCTGGCAACCAAGAAGAGCTTAAAAACACATTTCTCTGGATGAGCAGCTTTTCTGCCAGCCCAGCAGGGCTGGGCCACTGCCTGCAGCCCCCCTGGGCACAGCACACAGGCACAGAGAGCTTCAATCACTCAGGGCTGGGAAGGTGCTGAGAAGGGACTGGGGGAGAATCACTGCCAGCCCTTGGCACAGGAACCTCTGGCTGCAGGACAATGCAGCTGCAGCTCCTGCAGTGATCTCCTCAAGCTGCAACATCCCAATGCCTACAGACTCTGTGAGTACATTCTCTGATGATCTCTTGTGTAGAGCAGCCAGGGGTGCCCAGGGCTGTGGTGCAGAGCAGGGTCCTGCAGCCCAGGGCGCTGTGCTGGCCCAGGGACTCTGCTGCCTGCCAGGGACAGCTCTCAGCCGGCCCTGGGAGCTGCTGCCAGCACTGGGTGACAAGATCTGGGTGGAAGGAGACAGCTGGTAAAGTGTGGAAGTGTTCTCCTTGTGTGCTGAGGATTCTGCATTGTTCATGACTGCTCTCAGCATGACATTTAACTCCAGAACATTTTCAAGTAGATTATACGAGGAGCATAGAGCAGCAAGGGCTGTGTAAAAGAGAAAATCCTGCTCTTTATAATCTACTGCTCTGGGTTGCCCGGATGGGAAATTGCACATAGATATTCTTCTCCCAGTTCAAGTGTAAAAAATTTAAACAATTTTCTCTCAGATCCTAATAAACCAGGCAGTGACAGAAATCAGCAGATATCCCATGCAGGCAGCACCAGTGTTGCTTTTGCAGCCTCCTCAGGGTTGCTCTGACGTTGCCATCAGAGCCTGCAGATCCAGAGCTTCCACTGGGCAGTGCCTGAGCTGGGAGGGGTGTACAGGGCAGAGCTGAGCCCCCAGGGCTGGGCTGGGCTCTGGCAGCACTGGCAGGGCCCAGCCCTGGGCCCAGGGAAGCAGCTGCAGGCAGGGACAGCTGCAGGCAGCAGAGCCCTGGGCAGGCAGGGAGGGGGAGCTGCTGCTGAAATGCCCTGGCAGGGGGGGTTAAGACAGCTCTGGGCCATCCCCTGCACTGCAGATTTCATCCCCATCACAAGCCCCTTTTCCCTGCACCACCAAGCAGAGCCTTTGCCTCAAAGGTGTTGGGGTCAGAAGAAGGAGTTCCTCTCTGGCAGATCCCCTTGATGACGGGACACTCCCTGTGCCCATCTGATGTCCCTGTACAGCCTCCAGAGCAGTGTTAGGGAATTTCTCCTTTTTCCCTCCTCTTGCTGCTGCCTGTGTTGGCAGCTCAGGTGGGAGCTCTGGGCAATGAGTCTGCAGGACTCTCTGTTCCTCCTCAGGGAAGCCCTGGGTACCATCACCCTCCAGCCCCCAGAGGTGACAGTCCTGGGCAGCTGAGAGCAGGGCTGATGGACAGAGTGCCCCACCCTGCACCAAGGGATGATCTCTTTGCCTCACAGCACCCACGAGGTGTCTCTCAGACACAAGTGGAAATGCCAAGGATTTCTGCCTTAAAAATTCCACTGCCTGTGCTGGGGAAAGTAGAAGCAAATAACCAAAACAACATCCCCAGAGCTCTGTCCTGCAGTCAGGTGAATTGAGAGTGATTGCTGAAAAGCTGTTTTAATTTGGGGTGGATTTAATCAAACATCACTCCCTATTTACCTGCTGTTTTAAGGCAAAACTGAGTCCTCCAACACATCAGGAGAGCCCCATGTCCTTGGAGATTTCTAAGCCAGCTCTCACTAGAGTCAATGAAATGAACCAGAAAAAGTTTTGTGTGCTAGAGGTGATTTGGGGAGACTTACAGGAGGATTGATACAGATTTAATTCTGAGAAATCAATGGTAACGTGTCACTGCCTTCTCCTTCTCAGACAGGTGCTGATACCCAGGAGGAGCTCACGACCAACAGCAGCTCCATCAGCCACTTCCTCCTGCTGGCATTGGCAGACACGCGGCAGCTGCAGCTCCTGCACTTCTGCCTCTTCCTGGGCATCTCCCTGGCTGCCCTCCTGGGCAACGGCCTCATCATCAGCGCCGTAGCCTGCGGCCACCTCCTGCACAGCCCCATGTTCTTCTTCCTGCTCAACCTGGCCCTCACCGACCTGGGCTGCATCTGCACCACTGTCCCCAAAGCCATGCACAATTCCCTCTGGGACACCAGCACCATCTCCTATGCAGGATGTGCTGCTCAGCTCTTTTTCTTTCTGCTCTTCATTTCAGCAGAGGTTTCCCTGCTGACCATCATGTGCTACGACCGCTACGTGTCCATCTGCAAACCCCTGCACTACAGGACCCTTCTGGGCAGCAGAGCTTGTGCCCACATGGCAGCAGCTGCCTGGGCCAGTGGCTTTCTCTATTCACTGCTGCACACAGCCAATACATTTTCCCTGCCTCTGTGTCATGGCAATGCACTGGGCCAGTTCTTCTGTGAAATCCCACACATCCTCAAGCTCTCCTGCTCACACTCCTACCTCAGGGAACTGGGGCTCATTGCTGTTAGTGCCTTTTTTACACTTGGTTGTTTTGTGTTCATTGTTTTCTCCTATGTGCAGATCTTCAGGGCTGTGCTGAGGATCCCCTCGGAGCAGGGACGGCACAAAGCCTTTTCCACCTGCCTCCCTCATCTGGCCGTGGTCTCCCTGTTCATCAGCACTGGTATTTTTTCTAACCTGAAGCCACCCTCCATGTCCTCCCCATCCCTTGATCTGGCCCTGTCAGTTCTGTATGCAGTGGTGCCTCCAGCCCTGAACCCCCTCATCTACAGCCTGAGGAACCAGGAGCTCAAGGCTGCAGTGTGGAGACTGATGACAGGACAGTTTCGAAAACATTAAACTGCTGTCCAGTTTCTGTAAACCACTTTTAAAGAAGATTGTCCCGACACATAATTTTTTGTTTGATTTTGGGTTTTATCTATGTTTTTATTTGTTTAATCTTGTGCAAAAATAAATGTAATTTTTTGTGCCATTTGTTATTTTGTTTCCTTCAACCTTCCCTGTGGCCACAGACTGCGTCAATGAGAGGCTGCACTCTTGCTAGCATTAAAGGAACTAAAGGATCTCCCAGCCATCTTATCTGCATAGATCCTCCTTTGGTTCCCTTCTCTGCAGCTGCAGCAGCAGAGTCTGTGTGCAGAGCTGGGGGCAGATCAGTGCTGGCACAGCAGCTGTGCCCAGCAGCAGCAGCAGCAGCCCTTGGTGTTGGCAGTGCTGCTGCCGTGGCCCTGCCCCGCTGCCCTGCTGGCCCTGGTGTTGCTGTAGGGCCTGAGTGCTCTCGGGGCCGGGCACAGGGCTGGGGGTGGCAGTGCCGGGGCTGCAGCAGGGACAGGCCATGGGCACTGCTGGGGCAGCGCTGACGCCTCAGGCCAGGGCCTGGGGGCTGCAGGCTCCTTGCCCAGGCTCTCTCCAGAACACTTTGCCCAGGCCAATGCTGAGCACAGAAAAGTCCCAGGAGCAGCCCCAGGCTGGCCGTGGGCAGGCTGGGGGCAAACAGCATGGCTGGGGCTCTGCAAGGTGTCTGGGGGAGACAAGGGGAAGGAGCAGCAGAGCAGGGGCTGATCCATCCCCACTGCGCTGGACACCCCAGGGCAGCGTCCCACAGCGTCCTCATGCACCTGCCAACAACATCCCCCCTCTGCAGCCCTGGCCTCTCCCCCAGCTCACACAGGTGCCGCATCCTTGCAGGCACAGACACGGCAGCACTGCCTCAGGAGCCCCTGTTTGCACTGCCCAGAGCAGGCGTCAGCACCCCCATGGTGTTGGTGTGGGGAGATGAAGCTGAGGGAGCACAAATGGCATCAGCCCCTGGGGCCAGGAAGGGCTGGGGGACAGCAGGGAAACCACTCAGGTTTGTGGTGGCCTCTGAAGTCACAGAGAAAGTTTGTTCCCATCAGCTGGGAGTTTCCTGTGCCACTGCAGACGTTGTTGCTCAGAGCCAGGGCTGCCTGGCAGCCACCCGCAAACTGCCCTCAGCATTTCCTTTCCTTCACCCTTGCTTTCTTTCCTCTTCCTGCTACAGATTTCTTCATCTTGCCCACCCCTTTTCCCTCCCCTGCAAACAGCCCATCCCTGGTTGTCCTTTCCTCTCTGGCCCCATTCCTCATTTCAGTTCCTGACTTGGCATCATGGGAACGTCCCTTGGAGAGCAGGATCATCCTCCAAGTGCTTCAGGAATTGTCTGCAGGCTCCTGCAGTGCCTCGTGCTGCTCCCTTGCCAGAGGCACCCCAGGCCACGGGGGCCCATCTGGGCTGGTGTGTCTGGCTGTGGGGCTCCCTGTGCTGGGCAAGGAGGAGGAGCTGCAGAGGCTCTGCAGGACTGACAGGATGGGCTTGGGGGCTGTGAGGAGAAGCTGAGGGACCTGGGCTGATGGACCTTGTGAAGAGGAGGCCCAGGGCTCATCCTGACACTGCTGCAAGGGTGGTTTAAGAGAATCTCAGATTCAGCAAGATTAGAAAAGACCTTGGACATCACCAAGTCCAACCTGTGCCCTGACACTGCCTTGTCTCCCCTGAGCCTCCTCTTCTCCAGGATATACAACTCCAGCTCTCTCAGTCACTCCTCACAGGACTTGTGCTCCAGACCCCTCACCAGCCTTGTTGCCCTTCTCTGGACACACTCTCATCTCTCCATGTGCTTTCTAAATATGGGGACCCAGAACTGGACACAGAACTTGAGGTGCTGCCCAACCAGTTCCCAGCACAGGGGAAGAATCACTGCCCTGCTCCTGCTGGCAACACTGTTCCTGATCCATAGGAGTTCCAGGGGTTGGATGAGGGAAATGGTGGGGAGAGGTTGTGGACAAAGTCTGAATAATTGTCATCCATAAAGGGTCTTGATTTTCATATCTATTCAGACTGCATTAGAAGGTGCTGGGGGTCAATATCAATTGGATGTTGCTGATATCAATCTATAAACAGGGAAAGAAAACTTCAGAGGAGAAAACAGTTCTCTCTGCATTGTTTTCAATGTAGTATATTCACTTTTAATACACTTCTGAAGTTGGTCTAATTGACCAGAAAATAATTGAAAAATGAAAATATTCAAAGGGGCTTTTCTTGTTCAGGTGTTTTGAACAAATGATGATGAGCTTTTTTCACTGAATTTCTCAACTGATGAGGTCAAGAAAGAAGAAGCCTCTGGAAAAGAAAAATTCATCAGCAACCTCCAAGGGGCTGAGGATCCATCCTCATCAGAGCAGCAATGAACAGAAATGGGCACAGCTTTCTGCTTGCCCAGCTTTGCCATGGGCCCTGGGCCTGGAGCAGGAGCAGCTCTGCAGGGCCCCAAGGCCACGGCTGTTGTGCTGGCCTGGGCAGATGGGATGGCAGCAGGGGCTGCAGAGCTCTCAGCACCTCAGCCAGAGGGGAGCAGGGCACACAGGGAGCCTCCTTTTCCCTTGGCCCAGCCCCTTCCCCATGGCTGGGGCTGAGTCCTGTCTGAGCTGCAGCTGCTGCTGTGCCCTTGGCAGGGGCTGAGGCCGTGGGGCCCCTGCCCAGAGCAGCCTGGCCTGAGCAGAGCTGTGGGGCCAGAGGAGGCTGGGCTGTGCTGGGGAGAGGATTGGGAAGACACTTGGCTGGTTATCCTTTTGGTTTGGCCCTAATTTTCTGCTGATTTATCTTCATTCCTTTAAAACACCCAAAATAGGACTCAAAAGAAAGAAACTGATCAAAGATGTCTAAAGTGCCACCATTTCACAGGTATTTGAGGGGGAATTTAGGGTTTGGAGACATAGTCTGGAAGATTTATGGGTTCTTGGGGGATTTGGGGCAGTGTACTCCATGTCTTCGCATTCCAAAAACCAAGATGAATTGATCTTTCACCTCAAAATGACTCAATCCCACTGAAAACCACTCAATCTTACTCCAAAAGGTCTCAATCCCACCTCAAAAAGACTTGTACCCACCTCAAAAAACTCAGTCCCATGCTGAAACAACTCAATTCCACAGCCTCCAGAGTCTGATGGGGTTTGAAGGAGATTGAGAGAAGTGGGATCCAAATTTAAGGGTGTGGGATGGGGATACTGTAGGGCTGGGTGAGTGGGATGTATTTTGATAGTAAAAAAAAAATTTCAGAATTATTGATTCCTTTCCCATTCATTTTCCACCAGTTTCAGTTTTTTTTCAGAGTGCCACCTTCTCAGCTGATTGTGTTTGTGTCCTCCTTTCTCTCCTGCCTTTCTCTGCCTGCTCTGTTTCTCTCACAGTGTCTCTCTTGAGCCAGGGCAGCTCCCACCAAAATCCTCCCCTGATTTAATTCCCAATCCATGAGCTACAACACCCATGGGTGAAGTTCTGAAGGCTGGCAGTGAAATGTCACTGTAAGATCTTGCTCCACTTGGCTTTTGGCTTCTCAATAAGAGCTTTGCCTTCAAGGCCAGGTGTTGTATTTCATGAATAGTTAGTTCATTTTGTTATTACACAAAGGTGATTTTTGCACACACAGAGTTTAGTATAATTTGCACATGGTTTGTCCCACACCCCCTCTAGGGTTTGGTTTTGGTTGCCCCCATTGGCTCCTCCCCTCGCCCCTCCCCCAGGTTTCCCCCCTTGATTGTGGTTGCTCCCCCTCTCCCCTCCCCTTTCCAGAGGGCACAAAACCCCCTTGCAGGCCAGGCCTGGCCTCTTTCTACTGCCTGGCAGAAGGCCTGGGGGGAATAAAGCTGGGACTGTATAAGAAGAAGGAAGAGCGCCTCTTGTCTTTTGTCTTTGTTCGCTTATCCAGCCGTGCACTTGGGGTCTGAGAGCTCGCTTGGCTCGGCCCCTTGAGAGCACAGGAACTGTGATAAGGAGGGGCAGCAGCTTGAAGGAGGGAGGGCCCAGTGGCAGCCCCATGAGCCTGGCCCTATTCCTTGTCCTTATCCATGACTTAGACAGGCTTTGCCTCCTGAAGATGCCACCGTTCCCATTGGGGAACAGCCTCACCTTATCCATCTGTCCCTCTTCCTTTCTCCAGAGATGAAAGGAGACAACGTGCTGCAGGCGAGGTTTCCCGGAGGAAGCAGTGGCTCCATGGCAGCCTCTGCTGCAGGAAGGGAGGCGATGCCAGGCACAGGCAGAGGAGGTAATTGCTGTGCCTCTGGGCCTGAGCCCTGCTGAGACTGGAGCTGCCACCTCTGCTGCTTGGCAGTGCGGGTACAGCCCGGACAAGAGCGGCACAGCCCAGAGGAATTATCCCCAGCAGGCTCAGGGCACTCGGGTACTGAGCAGCCCTGCAGGGCTCCCTGTGTGGGAGACACGGCCCCAAACCTGGGAGGGGCTGCAAGGGGTGCCCGTGGTGGGGAAAGGGCAGAGGGGCAGAGCAAGGCTGCAGTGTATCCTGAGAGGGCCTGGCTGTGTTCCCTTCGGCTGGGGGAGCTGTCCCAGCAGAAGGAGGGAAGGAGCTTGGGAGGGAAGGAGGGATGGTTGTGGCACTGCCCGCTGCAGTTTTCCCCAGGGCTTTAGGGAGGCTTTCCTCTGGGAAGGAGAGAGCCCCAGGGGGCCTGGGCTGCCCCTCCAGGGATGTTGCACAGGGCAGGGAAAGAGTGTGGAGGGTGACCAGAGCCAGCCCAGAGCTGCTCAGGCCCCTGTGCAGTTTTGGCCATGTCCAGTGACATTTGGCTCCCACAGCCTTACCTGACCCCCTGGCAGTGCCCAGTCCCCTAAGGAAGAAGGGGATCCCAGCCCACCCTGAAAAAGGTTCTCATCTGTGCTCCCTTCTAGATCAGGGTGCTAGGAAGGCTTGTCCAGCAGCTTGGCTCAATGGAGTCTTGAAGCGTCTGGAGTCTCCTGCAGGTATGTTGTCAGTGTTCCTAAATGAATGATCATTGACAACCTGGCAGGAACCAGGTGACAGAAGTTTCTGTGGCTGTTGAGTTACAGGTGTGCCTGCAGAGAGGACTGTTCACACTCCTTTGTTGGTTGCTGCAGGCAAGCCCAGCTCCCATCTCAGGGGTGAGTAGTGTGTCCCTGCTGACCCCACAGGCTGAGCTCTGAGGTTTGTGGGATCCATTCATCTGAAATGGAAATACTTTCTCTTAAGGTCCTCCAACAGGGAAGTACAAAGCTACAGGACACAAGAAACCCCATGAGCCATCCAAACTCATGAGGAAAATGCTGAAGGGAATGAGAGAACAAGGTGGGTACATGTCCCTGAGCCTTCCCCTGAGACTCAGCAGCCAGGGCCTTTCTCTGCACATCTGGACATGCCGTGCCTGGCACAGTGGGAAGGGATCCATGGCAGCCTGGCTGCCCCGCTGCTGCTTTCACACCCTGCAGGGCTGTTTGCCAGCCTGGCCTGGCTGCAGCTTCTCCTCAGCCACTGCAGGAAGGCATTTGGCATCAGCTGCCAGGAAGCCCAACCTGCCCCACGGGCCATGCCCATCCTGAGATCCCTGCAATTTCCCAGTCTCTGGGTAGATCAGGAAGGGTGGCTGTTCGAGGAGGGAGGGCCCTGAAGCACCTCCAAAACCCTGGGCACTTTCCTTGTCCCTATCCATGTCTTTGACGAATATTGCCTGGAGAAGAGCAGTACAGCACTGTACTACAGTACATCAGAGAAATTTTGCCAGGCAGTGTCAGGAGTTTGGGTACTGAGCAGTCCTGTGCCAAGGGGCGCCAAGGTGCCTGCAGGCCCCAGCTCTGGGGGAACAGAGAACGTCCTGGCCGTGTGCACCGTGCTGCCAGCTCAGCAGTGGAGCACAGCACGGGCTCACGCTCCCCATTGCTCCCACAGATGCAGCCGGCACCACAACAGAGGATGACAAGATCTGGAAAAGCAGAAGCTTTTTCTGATGGGGACCACGTTGTTTGATGAAGTTAATTGGCATTGTGGCCAGTGGAGCACTTTTCCTGACAATGTGTTTTGCCAGCATCTGGTATTGTTGGAGGAAAAAATGGTGAGTGTTTTGCTGATCTTTGCCTCAAACAGTTTCATTTAAAGGCTGCTGGTTGTTAGGGAACATTCCCAGTGGTGCTGCTGTGGCCCTGTGGATAGTCAGTGGTTGTCCAAAGAATTCTGCTGAGGGTTCTGCTGCTGCCCAGTGCTTTCATTGGCCTCTTCATTGCTGGCCCTTGTCCTGGGGAGCCCGCTGGGGCTGCAGCCAGTGCTGGCTCCCACTGAGGCTGCCTGGCCAAGAGCAGCCCCGGGGGCAGCGGGCAGATGCAGAGCAAGGTGGGCAGGAGAAAGAGCAGGGCCCAGCTTGGCCTTGCAAGGCAGAGGCGCTCTGGGGCTCTCTCCTGGCCAGGGCCCCTGCCCAGAGCCAGGCCCTGCTGGCCGGGGCCTGGAGGGGCAGCTGTGCAGCTGGGCCAAGCTGTGCCAGCAGCTGCAGCCGTGCTGGGGAGCCGTGCCAGCTCTGGGCCCTGCTGTGCACGAGGGTCCCTGTGTGCCAGCGCCAGCGGGGGCCTCAGACACCTCCTCTCTCCACAGGAGCGCCTCTGCAGCTTCACCAGAGCAGTCAAACACCGCAGTCAAGGACAACTGGACCTGTCCTTCCCCATCTCCAATCCAGTTTCCACCGTTCCTGCCAAAGCTCCATTATAAGCTGATTGCTCTCCCGCCACGACCCAGCCTCTGGCCCTGAAGGTGCTGGCCCTGGTGTCCAGCCAGAACAGGAGTTGCAGCCCTCCTGCCAGGGCAGGTCTTGAGCATCACTGTCACCTTTGGCCTTCAGCCCTGGTGTTTCTGGGGTACCACCTGGAGCACTGGCGCAGCTCCTTCTCAGGACACAGCCAGGGCTGGGCAAGAAGCAGCCAAGCATTGGGCTCCTGTAACATCATGTAGTATTTGTTTTACATTTATAGAAATTAGACATTTTTAGAACTAGTTACAGTTTTTTTGTAGAAACAAACCCTAAAATGTTCCTTCATTTTTTGCAAAATTGCTCCAAATTATTCAAATTAGTTTTAGAATTCTTTTACACTTCTAGAATAAAAATAAAAATCTTTTACCCTTCTGGAAGCAAAAAAATATAATTGCATTGAATTGGTAATCTTTACTCGAGGAAGAAATAAGACACCCAGCCTGCTGCAGAAGCACTTTTCCCAGTGGACCTTTGTACCTATAGTCACGACCAAATTACCTAAAACCTTTTCCAGATATCTTCTGGGATTTTTGACAAGCTCACTTCTTAGTCTTCAGAGGCAAACTTTGAGCACAGTGGGAGTCCAAGTCACCCTCTTTGCTTCTGGAAGAACTCCCTCTGTTCCAGGGCAGGGGGTTCTCTCAGCTTCCTGCTGCCCCCGGGCTCTCCTCCCGGCCTCTGGGCTCTGTTGGGTGGCACAGCCTGTGCCAAGGGGTGCCAAGGTGCCTGCAGGCCCCAGCTCTGGGGGAACAGAGAACGTCCTGGCCATGTGCACCGTGCTGCCAGCTCAGCAGTGGAGCACAGCACGGGCTCACCCTGCCCATTGCTCCTGCAGACGCAGCCAGAATCACAACACGTGTTCCCAGCTCCCACAAGGGCATTGGTTTCTGTCAGGGAGCACGCTGCTGGCTATTGGTAATGCCAGACCTGCCTTTTCTATGGCCTGCAGGTGATGAGGGACCCCTGTAAGGCTGGCAGAAAACTGGGATCTGTCCTGAGGCACATGGGCGGGCTGTTGGCTTTTGCAGTAAGACATGCAGGGTTTGGGTGCTTTGTAAGTGCTGCATGTGGCTGAGGCTGCTTGTGAGGTTCTGTGGGGATTTGGGGTCTCTCCTATGGCACACAGGTGACTGGAGACCTCTGTAAGGCTGGCGGCAGGGGGCTTGAGTTCCTTGTGATTTGCATGGCAGTCTAGTGGTTCTTGTCAAGGCCTGGAGAGGAGTTGAGTCCTTCCCAGGGTGGGCAAGGGCTGGATCCTTTTGTGAGGCACACAAGGCTGTTGGGGGGTCTCTCCAAAGGTGTGCACGAATTCCTTTGTGGGGTACAAAGGGATATTTTGGGCTCTCCTAAGGTGTGCATGGATCTGTCATGAGGCACAAAGGGATATTTTGGACTCTCTCCAAAGCTGTACAGGGATCCCTCGTGAGGCACAAAGGGATAGTTATGGTTTCTCCAAAGGTGTGCGAGGATCCCTCGTGAGGCACAAAGGGATATTTTGGGCTCTCTCCAGAGCTGTGCAGGGATCCTCGTGAGGCACAAAGACAAAGATATTTATGGGCTCTCTGCTAAAGGTATGCAGGGATCCCTCATAATGCACTAAGGGATATTTTGGGCTCTCCTAAGGTATGCAGGGATCTCTTATGAGGCACAAAGGGATATTTTGGGCTCTCTGCTGAAGTGTGCAGGGATCCCCCATGAGGTGTGCGGCAGGGTTGAACCAAAGAGGCTTTGTTATTCTCCTCAGCACAGCAAAGGGCCACTGTGGGTGGAGGTTGCACAAAGGCCGAGTTCCGGCCCGCGGGCCCGGCGGCGGGCGGAGCCCATCCCTCGGGGGCCGGGCGGGCCCTCAGCAGCCGCGGCGCCCTTGTCGGGCCGGGCCCCGGCGGGGAAGGGCCGCGGCCCCGGCCTCGGCGGGGGCTGCCGAGCAGCGCCGGAGGCCCAACAAGGGCCTCGCTGCGCCCTGGCCCTGCGCTGCAGCCAAACGCACACAGAACTTTTGTCTCCATGCACGTGTGCATTGTCCCTGCCACTGCTGCACTACCAGCTCCCTGCTGGGCGCAGGCTGCCACCAGCACGCACAACAGGAGCCTCTGTCCCCAAAGGGAGCGGCCCTGGTGTCCGGCCAGGACAGGAGGTGCAGCCCTTGGGCCAAGTCAGGGTCCGGCAACAGCTCTGGGCCTCAGCTCTGCTGTTTGTGTGGTACCATCAGCGCTGGCGCAGCTCCTTGTCTGGGCATAGCCTGGGGTGGGCAGGCAGCAGCCAGACACGGGGCTCTTGAGAAAAAGCCACGCCTTTTTGTCTTTGCTTTCCATTTGTCAAAATTAGAAACTTTAAGAAATAGGTAGAAATATTTTTTTGTAGAAAGAAATCCCCAAATATGACATCTGTATTTCCACAGTAGTTAAGGATTTTCAAAAAGTAGCTTTATAATGCCAAAAAAGCCACACCGATTTGTCTTTGTTTTACATTTTTAGAAAAAAAAGATTTTTAGAAATATGTAGGGGTTTTTGTTTGTTTGTTTGGGTTTGTAGCAAGAAATCTCCAAATATGTCTTCCTTATTTCCATAGCAGTTTAGGATTTTTCAGAGTAGTTTTAGAATTCCAAAAAACTTAGAAGAATTTTATACTCATAGAATAAAAAATAGAGCTGCTTTTAATTGGTAATCTTTACTCAAGGAAGAACTGAGACACCCTAAGGCAGCCAGGCTAGAGCAGGGGCTCTTTTCCCACTGGAGATTTGTACCTAGTCACAACCAAATGACCTAAAACCTTTTCCCAGATATTTTCCGGGATTTCTGACAAGCTCACCTCTTAGTCTTCAGAGGCAAACTTTGAGCACAGTGGCAATCTCCTGCTGTGCAGAAGGGTTCCTGTGTGCCAGCTGCAGCCGCAGCCGCCTCCTCTGCTGGTGCTCCTCTGCAGCTTCACAAGTAGGGCCAAGCACCTCAGTCTGGAAAACCTGGACCAGACATTTCACATCTCCATGCCCAATGTCCCTGTCACAGCTGCTTGACCAGCTTGTTGCTGTGCAGATGCTGCCACCACCCAAAACAAGACCCTGTGTCCCTGAAGGCACTGGCCCTGCTCTCTGGCCTGGACTGAAGGTGGGTCCATCCTGCCAGGGCAAGGCTTGGCTTAGCCCCCCTTCTGTTCCAAGAAAGAGATGGAGCTGTCACCCCAGTGTCCGTGTGCTCCCCCCAGCCAAGCCCACAGGGCAGCAGCACTGGCTGAGCTCTGTGGCCAGGAGCAGCCGTGGATGCCCACGGTGTGGGCAGGCAGGAGCCAGGCAGGGGCTGCTGTCGCTGCTGGACACAAAATAAAGAGTACAGACTCCAATTCTTCTCAGAAGGCAAAGAGAATAGAAGGCTTTCTTTACAATTCATTCAGCCCTTTTATAACACCCTGAGCTACAAAGGCACATTATTGGTGTATAGGATTGAAACCTCTCAAATTTTATTGGTTACTTCACAGAAGTAGCAAACAACACCTGGAAAGAGGTGGTTCTGAGAAAAACAATATTGTTTACTTTCAATGCTATGAGAACAGAGTTATATACCAAAGGTTATTATAAAAAAAATTGTTGAGGGTTTTCCCTTAAGAACAAGCTAGCAGTTGTTAGCAAGCTAAAAAATTTTCTCAGACTCAAGAATATCAGGCCCACAGGCTGCAGTGACCAGCAGCGGGTCCCCGAGGGGCTGGGGGAGCCCATGCTGAGCATCCCTGGGCTGAGGGCACATTTCCTGCAGTGCCATCACCTGGGCCTGCACCTCCTCCAGAGGCACGGCCCGGAAAACAGGGAAGCCATCGGGAGCATCTCCAGGGGCACAGCCTGACCAGCAATGGCACCAGGCAAAACAAAGGTTTTGCTGAGCCATGGCCCTTTGATGAAGCCAAACATTTACAATCAAGGCAGGCCATGGATTAACATGGGGGAACACTCTGGGGCTACAGCTAAGGCCATGAGGTCACAGCAGGCTCTGAGGTGACAGCAGGCTGAGGTCACAGCAGGCTCTGAGGTCACAGAGGTGCCAGAGCCCCGTGGCTGCACAGCCCCACAGCCACCGAGCAGTCGGTCCTTGGGCACAACTGCAGCGGCAGCAGCGGCGGCGGCAGCAGTGGTGCTGACTTTGGGACAGCGAACTCAGGACAGTGGTGGCAGCAGGACTGGCAGAGGGCAAGGCAACATGGCCCTTGCTCTGCGCCTCTTCCTCCTGCTGCTCCTGGCAGTGGCCCTGCCTGGCAGGGCTGCCCAGGCTGCTCCGTGGCAAGCAGGTGAGCCGGCGGCCTGGCTGCCCTTTGCCGGGACAGCGCTCCCTTCTCCCCGGGAAGCCTTGGGGATGGTTTTCCCCAGGCCTTTAGGGCGGGTTTCCTCTGGGGGAGGGAGGGATGGGGGAACAGAGCCCCCAGGGGCCCTGGGCTGCTCCAGCTGTCCCTCTAGGGATGTTGCACAGGGCATGGAAAGAGTGTGCAGAGTGACCAGGGCCAGCCCAGAGCTCCCCAGGCCCCTGTGCAGCTTTGGTCATGCCCAGTGACATCTGGCTCCCACAGCCTTACCCGAGCCCTGGCAGTTCCCAGTTCCCTCTGGCAGAAGGGGATCCCAGCACTGCATGGAAATGGTTCTCATCTGTGCTCCCTTTTAGATCTGGTTCACAAGGTGGAATATTTGCAAGGGCTGGTGAATGATACTATGAAGAAATTGCAGAATGCTGGAGGCAAGTTATGAATTTCCCTTTTTACTGAAAGAATAATCAATCTCAAGCTGGCAAGAGCTCTCTCATGTGCCATTTTCATTAAGGACAACACAGGCTGGAAGGACTCTGCAAACCTTTCCCTAATCCCTTCTCGAGCCCTGAGTGATCCCCCAGGATGGCTGTCAGTGGGAGGGAGGAAGGAGCATTTAGCTGTCAATGCCCTTCCTGTGTGCAAGGCCAGGGTGTCCTTGCATGTGCTCTGTGCAGCCACAGAGAAGAGCAGAGAGGGAAGGGGCCGGGCCCAGGGCTGTGCCCCGGGGCTGTGCCTTGTGCACATCCTTGGCCGGCCCCAGGAGCCTGAGGCTCTCCCGCAGTGCCACTGGAGCTCTTCTGTCCTGCCTTTCTTTGCAGCCAAACCTGTTGCTGAAGGTGATCTGGCTTCTCAAACCATGCCCAATACTGGGGCTCCGGGCGATGGTGAGGGTAGGTCAAGGCCTTTCTCCCTGGCAGAGCTGCCAGCTCAGAGCCCAAGCTGGCCCAGGGGGGCATCGCTGCAGGTGCCAGCACAGAGCCGTGCACGTGTGTGCCCTCGCCCTGCGCGCTCCCCTCACCGCTCCAGTGGCTCCAAGCTGCCCGTGCACATCAGCACAGGTGACAGAAGCTTCTGTGCCTGTTGAGTTACAGGTGTGTCTGCAGGGAGGAATTCTCCAGCTCCTTTGGTGGATGTTGCACACAAGCCCAGCTCCCATCGCAGGGGTGAGTAGTGTGTCCCTGCTGACCCCACAGGCTGAGCCCTGGGCTTGTGGGATCCCTTCCTGGAAAATGCAAATACTTTGCCCTCAGGACCTCCAACAGGAAAGTACAAAGCCACAGGACAGAAGAAACCCCACGAGCCATCTGAACTGGTGAGGCAAACGCTGAAGGAAATGACAGAACAAGGTGGGTGCATGTCCCTGAGCCTTGTGCTGAGACTCAGCAGCCGGGCCCTTTCTCTGCACATCTGGACACGCCGTGCCCGGCACAGCGGGAAGGGATCCATGGCAGCCTCGCTGCCCCGCTGCTGCTTTCACACCCTGCAGGGCTGTTTGCCAGCCTGGCCTGGCTGCAGCTTCTCCCCAGCCTCTGCAGGAAGGCATTTGGCATCAGCTGCCAGGGAGCCCCAACTGCCCCAGGGGTCATGCACACCCTGCGAAGATCCCTGCAATTTCCCAGTCTCTGGGTAGATCAGGAAGGGTGGCTGTTTGGAAATGGAGGGACCTGGCCAGCCCAAAGAGTTTTTAGGGAGTCCTGACCCACAACCATGTCTTTGACAAGTATTGCCTCCTCAAGAAGCCACTTCCTCTCTGTGGATATGTTTCCTCTGATCCAGCCGTACAACTTTTGTTCTCCAGAAGACAAAAAAGCTGTGCTGGAAGCTGCATTTCCTGGAGGTAGCAATGGATCCGTGACAGCCTCTGCTGCAGGAAGGGAGGTGATGCCAGGCACAGGCACAGTCACAGGAGGTAATTGCCTCTGGGCCTGAGCCCAGCTGAGGCTGGAGCTGCCATCTCTGCTGCTTGGCAGTGCCTGCCCTCCAGGGATGTTGCACAGGGCATGGAAAGAGTGTGGCGAGTGTCCAGAGCCAGCCCAGAGCTCCCAGGGCCCCTGTGCAGCTTTGGCCATGCCCAGTGACATCGGGCTCCCACGGCCTTACCCGAGCCCTGGCAGTTCCCAGTTCCCTAAGGCAGAAGGGGACCCCAGCATGGCATGGAAATGGTTCTGACCTGTGCTCCTTTCTAGATGATGTTTCTGAGAATGCCTCTCCATTAGAGTGGCTGCATAAAGTTTTGAAGCTCTGGGAGCCCCGTGTAGGTATGTTCTCACTGTCCCACCAAGGAATACTCTTTGACAACATGGCAGGAACCAGATGCCAGAAGTTTCTGTGGCTGTTCAGTTCCAGGTGTGTCTGCAGAGAGGGCTGCTCAAGCTCCTTTGCTCATTCATGCAGGCAAGCCCAGCTCCCACAGCAGGGGTGAGTAGTGTGTCCCTGCTGACCCCACAGGCTGAGCCCTGGGCTTGTGGGATCCACTCAGAAATGGAACTATTTTCTGTTCAGGGCCTCCAACAGGGAAGTACAAAGCCACAGGACAGAAGAAATCGCTTGAGTCAAACGACAACCTGAAACAAATTGTGAAGGAACTGCACAAAGGGTTTGGTGGGTGCATGTCCCTGAGCCTTGTGCTGACACTCAGCAGCCGGGCCCTTTCTCTGCACATCTGGACACGCCGTGCCCGGCACAGTGGGAAGGGATCCATGGCAGCCTGGCTGCTCCACTGCTGCTTTCACACCCTGCAGGGCTGTTTGCCAGCCTGGCCTGGCTGCAGCTTCTCCCCAGCCTCTGCAGGAAGGCATTTGGCATCAGCTGCCAGGGAGCCCCAACTGCCCCATGGGCCATGCACACCCTGCAATTTCCTGGTCTCTGGGTAGATCAGCAGGGGTGTCTGTTTGAACAAGAGAGAGCCCTGTCGCTGCCTGGGCCTTTTCCTTATCCTCATCCATGTCTTTGGCAAGAATTGCCTCCTGAAGAGGCCACCTCCCCAGCGTGTCATGGTTCCATCTGATCCAGCTGTGCCTCTTCCTTTCTCAAGGGATGGACACAGACGTTCTGTGGAAGGTAGCATTTCGGGAAGGAGGGAAGGCAAAGCCAGGCACAGGCACAGGCAGAGGAGGTAATTGCTGTGCCAGGCTCAGCCCTCACCAGGGCTCTGTGGCAGCAGCTCTTCCCCCAGCACCCACCCTTGCACGGCCCGGCAACAGCCAAAGATGGAGGCACCTCAGCTTGCAGGCCTCTGGAGATCGTTCCCAGCCCCTGGGCAAGGGCACTGGTGCCCCAAGGTCCCTCCCACTGCAGCTGCTCCCGGAGCTGCCCTGAGTGCCCAGAGGCCCAAGGCACAGGAGCAGCCCCGAGCGGGAGCCCTGCCACGAGCCCAGGGCCAGAGCCAGCCCTGGCTCCCGACTGGGCAAGGCTTTGGGAAACCTCTTCCCCTCCTGTGTCCTCTGGGCCTGATCCCTGCTGATGCTGGAGCTGCCACCTCTGCTGCTTGGCAGTGCGGGCACAGCCTGGACAAGAGCGGCACAGCCCAGAGGAATTATCCCCAGCAGGCTCAGGGCACTCGGGTACTGAGCAGCCCTGCAGGGCTCCCTGCGTGGGAGGCATGGCCCCAAACCT
This sequence comes from Acrocephalus scirpaceus scirpaceus, assembly GCA_910950805.1. Taxonomy (NCBI): domain Eukaryota; kingdom Metazoa; phylum Chordata; class Aves; order Passeriformes; family Sylviidae; genus Acrocephalus; species Acrocephalus scirpaceus. The sequence continues at coordinate 81,425 of CAJVGK010000063.1, forward strand.
GGGAGGGGCTGCAAGGGGTGCCCGTGGTGGGGAATGGGCAGAGGGGCAGAGCAAGGCTGCAGTGTGTCCTGAGAGGGCCTGGCTGTGTCCCCTTGGGCTGGGGGAACTATCCCAGCAGAAGGAAGGAGGGAATTTGAGAGGGAAGGAGAGAGGGTTGTGACACTGCCTGCTGCGGATTTTCCCCAGTGGTTTAGCTAGAGTTTCCTCTGGGGGAGGGACAGAGCCCCCAGGGGCCCTGGGCTGCTCCAGCTGCCCCTCCAGGGATGTTGCACAGGGCAGGGAAAGAGTGTGGAGAGTGAGCAGAGCCAGCCCAGAGCTCCCCAGGCCCCTGTGCAGCTTTGGCCATGTCCAGTGACATCTGGCTCCCATGGCCTTACCCGACCGCCTGGCAGTGCCGAGTTCCCTAAGGCAGAAGGGGATCCCAGCACAGCATGGAAATTTACCTATCAATGCCCTTCCCGTGTGCAAGGCCAGGGTGTCCTTGCATGTGCTCTGTGCATCCACAGAGAAGAGCAGAGAGGGAAGGGGCCGGGCCAAGGGCTGTGCTCCGGGGCTGTGCCTTGTGTGCCTCCTTGGCCGGCCCCAGGGAGCCTGAGGCTCTCCTGCAGTGCCACGGGAGCTCTTCTGTCCTGCCTTTCTTTGCAGCCAAACCTGTTGCTGAAGGTGATCTGGCTTCACAACCCACGTTCAGGATGATGCCCCTGGGAGATGGTGAGGGTAGGTCAAAGCCTTTCCCCTGGCAGAGCTGCCAGCTCAGAGCCCAAGCTGGCCCAGGGGGGCAGCGCTGCAGGTGCCAGCACAGAGCCGTGCACGTGTGTGCCCTCGCCCTGCGCGCTGCCCTCACCGCTCCAGCAGCTCCGTGCTGCCCGTGCACATCAGCACAGGTGACAGAAGCTTCTGTGCCTGTTGAGTTACAGGTGTGTCTGTAGGGAGGAATTCTCCAGCTCCTTTGGTGGATGTTGCACACAAGCCCAGCTCCCATCGCAGGGGTGAGTAGTGTGTCCCTGCTGACCCCACAGGCTGAGCCCTGGGCTTGTGGGATCCCTTCCTGGAAAATGCAAATACTTTGCCCTCAGGACCTCCAACAGGAAAGTACAAAGCCACAGGACAGAAGAAACCCCACGAGCCATCTGAACTGGTGAGGCAAACGCTGAAGGGAATGACAGAACAAGGTGGGTGCATGTCCCTGAGCCTTGTGCTGAGACTCAGCAGCCGGGCCCTTTCTCTGCACATCTGGACACACCGTGCCCGGCACAGCGGGAGGGGATCCATGGCAGCCTCGCTGCCCCGCTGCTGCTTTCACACCCTGCAGGGCTGTTTGCCAGCCTGGCCTGGCTGCAGCTTCTCCCCAGCCTCTGCAGGAAGGCATTTGGCATCAGTTGCCAGGGAGCCCCAACTGCCCCAGGGGTCATGCACACCCTGAGATCCCTGCAATTTCCCAGTCTGGGTAGATCATCAGGGGTGTCTGTTTGAACAAGAGAGAGCCCTGTCACAGCCTGGGCCTTTTCCTCATCCATGTCTATGACCAGTGTTGCCTCCTGAAGAGGCCACCTCCCCAGTGTGTCATGGTTTCATCTGATCCAGCTGTGCCTCTTCCTTTCTCAAGGGATGGACAGAGACGTTCTGTGGAAGGCAGCATTTCGGGAAGGAGGGAAGGCAAAGCCAGGCACAGGCACAGGCAGAGGAGGTAATTTCTGTGCCTCTGGGCCTGAGCCTTGCTGAGGCTGGAGTTGCCACCTCTGCTGCTTGGCAGTGCGGGCACAGCCCGGACAAGAGCGGCACAGCCCAGAGGAATTATCCCCAGCAGGCTCAGGGCACTCGGGTACTGAGCAGCCCTGCAGGGCTCCCTGCGTGGGAGGCACGGCCCCAAACCTGGGAGGGGCTGCAAGGGGTGCCCGTGGTGGGGAATGGGCAGAGGGGCAGAGCAAGGCTGCAGTGTGTCCTGAGAGGGCCTGGCTGTGTCCCCTTGGGCTGGGGGAACTATCCCAGCAGAAGGAAGGAGGGAATTTGAGAGGGAAGGAGAGAGGGTTGTGACACTGCCTGCTGCGGATTTTCCCCAGTGGTTTAGCTAGAGTTTCCTCTGGGGGAGGGACAGAGCCCCCAGGGGCCCTGGGCTGCTCCAGCTGCCCCTCCAGGGATGTTGCACAGGGCAGGGAAAGAGTGTGGAGAGTGAGCAGAGCCAGCCCAGAGCTCCCCAGGCCCCTGTGCAGCTTTGGCCATGTCCAGTGACATCTGGCTCCCATGGCCTTACCCGACCGCCTGGCAGTGCCGAGTTCCCTAAGGCAGAAGGGGATCCCAGCACAGCATGGAAATTTACCTATCAATGCCCTTCCCGTGTGCAAGGCCAGGGTGTCCTTGCATGTGCTCTGTGCATCCACAGAGAAGAGCAGAGAGGGAAGGGGCCGGGCCAAGGGCTGTGCTCCGGGGCTGTGCCTTGTGTGCCTCCTTGGCCGGCCCCAGGGAGCCTGAGGCTCTCCTGCAGTGCCACGGGAGCTCTTCTGTCCTGCCTTTCTTTGCAGCCAAACCTGTTGCTGAAGGTGATCTGGCTTCACAACCCACGTTCAGGATGATGCCTCTGGGAGATGGTGAGGGTAGGTCAAAGCCTTTCCCCCTGGCAGAGCTGCCAGCTCAGAGCCCAAGCTGGCCCAGGGGGGCAGTGCTGCAGGTGCCAGCACAGAGCCGTGCACGTGTGTGCCCTCGCCCTGCGCGCTGCCCTCACCGCTCCTGCGGCTCCGTGCTGCCCGTGCACATCAGCACAGGTGACAGAAGCGTCTGTGCCTGTTGAGTTACAGGTGTGTCTGCAGGGAGGAATTCTCCAGCTCCTTTGGTGGATGTTGCACACAAGCCCAGCTCCCATCGCAGGGGTGAGCAGTGTGTCCCTGCTGACCCCACAGGCTGAGCCCTGGGCTTGTGGGATCCCTTCCTGGACAATGCAAATACTTTGCCCTCAGGTCCTCCAACAGGGAAGTACAAAGCCACAGGACAGAAGAAACCCCATGACCCATCTGAACTGGTGAGGCAAACGCTGAAGGGAATGACAGAACAAGGTGGGTGCATGTCCCTGAGCCTTGTGCTGAGACTCAGCAGCCGGGCCCTTTCTCTGCACATCTGGACATGCCATGCCCGGCACAGCGGGAAGGGATCCATGGCAGCCTGGCTGCCCCGCTGCTGCTTTCACACCCTGCAGGGCTGTTTGCCAGCCAGGCCTGGCTGCAGCTTCTCCCCAGCCTCTGCAGGAAGGCATTTGGCATCAGCTGCCAGGGAGCCCAAACTGCCCCAGGGGCCATGCACACCCTGCGAAGATCCCTGCAATTTCCCAGACTCTGGGTAGATCAGGAAGGGTGGCTGTTTGGAGATGGAGGGCCTGGCCATACCAAAGAGTTTTTAGGGAGTCCTGACCAACAACCATGTCTTTGACAAGTATTGCCTCCTGAAGAAGCCACTTCCTGTCTGCAGATATGTTTCATCTGATCCAGCCGTACAACTTTTGTTTTCTAGAGGACAAAAAAGCTGTGCTGGAAGCTGCATTTCCTGGAGGTAGCAATGGATCCGTGACATCCTCTGCTGCAGGAAGGGAGGTGATGCCAGGCACAGGAACAGGCACAGGCAAAGGAGGTAATTGCTGTGCCTCTGGGCCTGAGCCCTGCTGAGGCTGGAGCTGCCATCTCTGCTGCTTGGCAGTGCCTGCCCTCCAGGGATGTTGCACAGGGCATGGAAAGAGTGTGGAGAGTGAGCAGAGCCAGCCCAGAGCTTCCAGGGCCCCTGTGCAGCTTTGGCCATGCCCAGTGACATCTGGCTCCCACAGCCTTATCCGAGCCCCGGCAGTTCCCAGTTCCCTAAGGCAGAAGGGGACCCCAGCATGGCATGGAAATGGTTCTGACCTGTGCTCCTTTCTAGATGATGTTTCTGGGTATGCCTCTCCATTAGAGTGGCTGCATAAAGTTTTGAAGCTCTGGGAGCCCCGTGTAGGTATGTTCTCACTGTCCCACCAAGGAATACTCTTTGACAACATGGCAGGAACCAGATGCCAGAAGTTTCTGTGGCTGTTCAGTTCCAGGTGTGTCTGCAGAGAGGACTGCTCAAGCTCCTTTGCTCATTCATGCAGGCAAGCCCAGCTCCCACAGCAGGGGTGAGTAGTGTGTCCCTGCTGACCCCACAGGCTGAGCCCTGGGCTTGTGGGATCCACTCAGAAATGGAACTATTTTCTGTTCAGGGCCTCCAACAGGGAAGTACAAAGCCACAGGACAGAAGAAATCACTTGAGTCAAACGACAACCTGAAACAAATTGTGAAGGAACTGCACAAAGGGTTTGGTGGGTGCATGTCCCTGAGCCTTGTGCTGACACTCAGCAGCCGGGCCCTTTCTCTGCACATCTGGACACGCCGTGCCTGGCACAGCGGGAAGGGATCCATGGCAGCCTCGCTGCCCCACTGCTGCTTTCACACCCTGCAGAGCTGTTTGCCAGCCTGGCCTGGCTGCAGCTTCTCCCCAGCCTCTGCAGGAAGGCATTTGGCATCAGCTGCCAGGGAGCCCAAACTGCCCCAGGGGCCATGCACACCCTGAGATCCCTGCAATTTCCCAGTCTGGGTAGATCATCAGGGGTGTCTGTTTGAACAAGAGAGAGCCCTGTCACAGCCTGGGCCTTTTCCTCATCCATGTCTATGACCAGTGTTGCCTCCTGAAGAGGCCACCTCCCCAGTGTGTCATGGTTTCATCTGATCCAGCTGTGCCTCTTCCTTTCTCAAGGGATGGACAGAGACGTTCTGTGGAAGGCAGCATTTCGGGAAGGAGGGAAGGCAAAGCCAGGCACAGGCACAGGCAGAGGAGGTAATTTCTGTGCCTCTGGGCCTGAGCCCTGCTGAGGCTGGAGTTGCCACCTCTGCTGCTTGGCAGTGCGGGCACAGCCCGGAGAAGAGCGGCACAGCCCAGAGGAATTATCCCCAGCAGGCTCAGGGCACTCGGGTACTGAGCAGCTCTGCAGGGCTCCCTGTGTGGGAGACACGGCCCCAAACCTGGGAGGGGCTGCAAGGGGTGCCCGTGGTGGGGAAAGGGCAGAGAGGCAGAGCAAGGCTGCAGTGTGTCCTGAGAGTGCCTGGCTGTCCAGCTCCCCCAGCCCAAGAGTGTCCCCTTGGGCTGGGGGAGCTGTCCCATCAGAAGGAGGGAGGGAATTTGAGAGGGAGGGAGGGAGGGTTGTGACACTGCCTGCTGCGGATTTTCCCCAGTGGTTTAGCTAGAGTTTCCTCTGGGGGAGGGACAGAGCCCCTAGGGGCCCTTGGCTTCTCCAGCTGCCCCTCCAGGGATGTTGCACAAGGCATGGAAAGAGTGTGGAGAGTGAGCAGAGCCAGCCCAGAGCTCCCCAGGCCCCTGTGCAGCTTTGGCCATGTCCAGTGACATCTGGCTCCCATGGCCTTACCCGACCACTTGGCAGTGCCCAGTTCCCTAAGGCAGAAGGGGATTTCAGCACAGCATGGAAATTTACCTATCAATGTCCTTCCCGTGTGCAAGGCCAGGGTGTCCTTGCGTGTGCTCTGTGCAGCCACAGAGAAGAGCAGAGAGGGAAGGGGCCGGGCCCAGGGCTGTGCCCCGGGGCTGTCCCTTGTGCACCTCCTTGGCCAGCCCCAGGAGCCTGAGGCTCTCCTGCAGTGCCACGGGAGCTCTTCTGTCCTGCCTTTCTTTGCAGCCAAACCTGTTGCTGAAGGTGATCTGGCTTCACAACCAACATTCAGGATGATGCCTCTGGGAGATGGTGAAGGTAGGACAAGGCCTCTTCCCCTGGCAGAGCTGCCAGCTCAGAGCCCAAGCTGGCCCAGGGGGGCATCGCTGCAGGTGCCAGCACAGAACCGTGCACGTGTGTGCCCTCGCCCTGCATGATCCTCTCTCACCTTTAGTTCAGGCCTGGTGGCTTCTTGGAAAGGGAAGGCCTTGGCCCAGCCCCAGAATTTTTGAGAATCTTAGCCCTCTTTTTGATAAACATGACGCCCTGAAGATGCCAATACCAAAATGGGGAATTGTTCTTTCTGATTTACCTGTCCTTTTTCCTTTCTCAAGTGATGGACAAATATGCTCTAGAAATACTCTTTCCCAGAAGAAACAGTGGCTCATTTAAAGCTGCTGCTTCAGAAAGGACGGCCATGAGAGACAGAAACACAGGCACAGGCAGAGGAGGTAATTGCTGTGCCAGGCTCAGCCCTCGCCGGGGCCCTGTGGCAGCAGCTCTTCCCCCTGCACCCGCCCTTGCATGGCCCGGCAGCAGCTGAAGCTGGAAGCACCTTGGCTTGCAGGCCTCTGGAACTCGTTCCCAGCCCCTGGGCAAGGGCACTGGTGCCCCAAGGTCCCTCCCGCTGCAGCTGCTCCCGGAGCTGCCCTGAGCACCCAGAGGCCCAAGGCACAGGAGCAGCCCCGAGTGGGAGCCCTGCCACGAGCCCAGGGTCAGAGCCAGCCCTGGCTCCCAACTGGGCAGGGGCTGCACTGGGTCCTGGCAGGGCCTGACTCCCTCTCCTGGGCCTGGGGGAGCTGTCGGGGCTGGCAGTGGCTGCTCAGGGATGGCTTTGGCCCGTGTCCCTCGCAGGAGCCACTGCCCAAAGAGCTGCGCTGCCCCTGGGCTCTCCCTCCGGCCTATGGGCTCTGTTGGGTGGCACAGCCTGTGCCAAGGGGTGCCAAGGTGCCTGCAGGCCCCAGCTCTGGGGGAACAGAGAACGTCCTGGCCATGTGCACCGTGCTGCCAGCTCAGCAGTGGAGCACAGCACGGGCTCACACTCCCCGTTGCTACCGCAGGTGCAGCCAGAGTCACAACTCATGTTCCTGAGTCCCAGGAGGGCCTCAGAACAGGTCTCTGTCAGGGAGCACTCTGCTGGCTAGCGTTTATAGTAGACCTGCTTGCTTTGGGAATTGTATTCATTTTGTGCTGCGTCAGAATCTGGTATTGCTGGAAGAGAAAACGGTGAGTGTTTTGTTCACCTTTCCCTCAAACAGCTTCCTTTAAAGGCTGCTGGTTGTTAGGGAACATTCCCAGTGGTGCTGCTGTGGAGCTGTGCATAGTCAGTGGTTGTCCAAATAACTCTGCTCAGGGTTCTGCTGCTGCCCAGTGCTTTCATTGGCCTCTTCATTGCTGGCCCTTGTCCTGGGGAGCCCGCTGGGGCTGCAGCCAGTGCTGGCTCCCACTGAGGCTGCCTGGCCAAGAGCAGCCCCGGGGGCAGCGGGCAGAGGCAGAGCAAGGTGGGCAGGAGAAAGAGCAGGGCCCAGCTTGCCCTTGCAAGGCAGAGGCGCTCTGGGGCTCTCTCCTGGCCAGGGCCCCTGCCCAGAGCCAGGCCCTGCTGGCCGGGGCCTGGAGGGGCAGCTGTGCAGCTGGGCCAAGCTGTGCCAGCAGCTGCAGCCGTGCTGGGGAGCCGTGCCAGCTCTGGGCCCTGCTGTGCACGAGGGTCCCTGTGTGCCAGCGCCAGCGGGGGCCTCAGACACCTCCTCTCTCCACAGGAGCGCCTCTGCAGCTTCACCAGAGCAGCCGAACACCGCAGTCAAGGACAACTGGACCTGTCCTTCCCCATCTCCAATCCAGTTTCCACCGTCCCTGCCAAAGCTCCATTATAAGCTGATTGCTCTCCCGCCACGACCCAGCCTCTGGCCCTGAAGGTGCTGGCCCTGGTGTCCAGCCAGAACAGGAGTTGCAGCCCTCCTGCCAGGGCAGGTCTTGAGCAACACCGTCACCTTTGGCCTTCAGCCCTGGTGTTTCTGGGGTACCACCTGGAGCACTGGCGCAGCTCCTTGTCTGGGCACAGCCTGTGCTGGGCAAGAAGCAGCCAAGCATTGGGCTCCTGTAACATCATGTAGTATTTGTTTTACATTTATAGAAATTAGACATTTTTAGAACTAGTTACAATTTTTTTGTAGAAACAAACCCTAAAATGTTCCTTCATTTTTTGCAAAATTGCTCCAAATTATTCAAATTAGTTTTAGAATTCTTTTATACTTCTAGAATAAAAATAAAAATCTTTTACCCTTCTGGAACCAAAAAATATAATTGCATTGAATTGGTAATCGTTACTCGAGGAAGAAATAAGACACCCAGCCTGCTGCAGAAGCACTTTTCCCACTGGACATTTGTACCTATAGTCACAAGCAAATTACCTAAAACCATTTCCCAGATATTTTCTGGGATTTCTGACAAGCTCACTTCTTAGTCTTCAGAGGCAAACTTTGAGCACAGTGGGAGTCCAAGTCACCATCTTTGCTTCTGGAAGAACTCCCTCTGTTCCAGGGCAGGGGGTTCTCTCAGCTTCCTGCTTCCCCCGGGCTCTCCTCCCGGCCTCTGGGCTCTGTTGGGTGGCACAGCCTGTGCCAAGGGGTGCCAAGGTGCCTGCAGGCCCCAGCTCTGGGGGAACAGAGAACGTCCTGGCCGTGTGCACCGTGCTGCCAGCTCAGCAGTGGAGCACAGCACGGGCTCACCCTGCCCATTGCTCCTGCAGGCGCAGCCAGAATCACAACACGTGTTCCCAGCTCCCACAAGGGCATTGGTTTCTGTCAGGGAGCACGCTGCTGGCTATTGGTAATGCCAGACCTGCCTTTTCTATGGCCTGCAGGTGATGAGGGACCCCTGTAAGGCTGGCAGAAAACTGGGGTCTGTCCTGAGGCACATGGGCGGGCTGTTGGCTTTTGCAGTAAGACATGCAGGGTTTGGGTGCTTTGTAAGTGCTGCATGTGGCTGAGGCTGCTTGTGAGGTTCTGTGGGGATTTGGGGTCTCTCCTATGGCACACAGGTGACTGGAGACCTCTGTAAGGCTGGCAGGGGGCTTGAGTTCCTTGTGATTTACATGGCAGTCTAGTGGTTCTTGTCAAGGCCTGGAGAGGAGTTGAGTCCTTCCCAGGGTGGGCAAGGGGCTGGATCCTTTTGTGAGGCACACAAGGCTGTTGGGGGGTCTCTCCAAAGGTGTGCACGAATTCCTTTGTGGGGTACAAAGGGATATTTTGGGCTCTCCTAAGGTGTGCATGGATCCCTCATGAGGCACAAAGGGATATTTTGGACTCTCTCCAAAGCTGTACAGGGATCCCTCATGAGGCACAAAGGGATAGTTATGGTTTCTCCAAAGGTGTGCGAGGATCCCTCGTGAGGCACAAAGGGATATTTTGGGCTCTCTCCAGAGCTGTGCAGGGATCCTCGTGAGGCACAAAGACAAAGATATTTATGGGCTCTCTGCTAAAGGTATGCAGGGATCCCTCATAATGCACTAAGGGATATTTTGGGCTCTCCTAAGGTATGCAGGGATCTCTTATGAGGCACAAAGGGATATTTTGGGCTCTCTGCTGAAGTGTGCAGGGATCCCCCATGAGGTGTGCGGCAGGGTTGAACCAAAGGGGCTTTGTTATTCTCCTCAGCACAGCAAAGGGCCACTGTGGGTGGAGGTTGCACAAAGGCCGAGTTCCGGCCCGCGGGCCCGGCGGCGGGCGGAGCCCATCCCTCGGGGGCCGGGCGGGCCCTCAGCAGCCGCGGCGCCCTTGTCGGGCCGGGCCCCGGCGGGGAAGGGCCGCGGCCCCGGCCTCGGCGGGGGCTGCCGAGCAGCGCCGGAGGCCCAACAAGGGCCTCGCTGCGCCCTGGCCCTGCGCTGCAGCCAAACGCACACAGAACTTTCGTCTCCATGCACGTGTGCATCGTCCCTGCCACTGCTGCACTACCAGCTCCCTGCTGGGCGCAGGCTGCCACCAGCACGCACAACAGGAGCCTCTGTCCCCAAAGGGAGCGGCCCTGGTGTCCGGCCAGGACAGGAGGTGCAGCCCTCGGGCCAAGTCAGGGTCCGGCAACAGCTCTGGGCCTCAGCTCTGCTGTTTGTGTGGTACCATCAGCGCTGGCGCAGCTCCTTGTCTGGGCACAGCCTGGGGTGGGCAGGCAGCAGCCAGGCACGGGGCTCTTGAGAAAAAGCCACGCCTTTTTGTCTTTGCTTTCCATTTGTAGAAATTAAAATTTTAGAAATCTGTAGAAATGCTTTTTGTAGAAAGAAATCCCCAAATATGTCTTCTCTATTTCCATAGCAGTTTAGGACTTTTCAGAGTAGTTTTAGAATTCCAAAAAACTTAGAAGAATTTTATACTTCTAGAATAAAAATAAAAAATAGAATTGCTTTTAATTGGTAATCTTTACTCAAGGAAGAACTGAGTGTTATAAATAAAGAGCTTGACTCGGCCAATATATCAAGCAGCAATCAATTTATTAATTAATACAGAATGGTAAAGTGTGAGCAAACAGCGCTGGGTACAGTGGGGGTTTCCCCTCCAACTGCACACCGACCGTTGATTTTCTGCTGGTATTTATTGAGGTTTTCCATAATCACTTCTCAGCGACCTTTTTTTCTAGTTTCCTCCTAATTTCTATTTTTGAAATATAATTTCTATACCTATTGTGATCAATTTCTATTGATGATGTTAAATTTTCTATACTTCAAAAGGTATGAAATCAGTGAGGTCAGAAATAACATCTTGTGATGCTGAGGTTCCCAGGACATAAATCAGTGGTGGTGGCTGCATCTAGATTTCCTTTTTCTGAAGAAAAACACCAAAGATGAGAGATTCGGTCTTCCTCTTCAAGTCTATAAATCAGTCTTGTTGGTGCCGTCCAGCTTCCAGATGGTGGTTTACCTCTTGTTTTTCCAGGATCCTTAATTTTAGTTTTGTAATAGCTCACTTCCTTCTATTTAGGTGATTACAATTCTTTCTATATATATGTTAAGGCTATAGTTCAAACCTTCTCACTACAAAGCAGTTTAAGGCTTATAATAATTTTATTTCTAAAGCAAATAACAATAATATTTCTGCATTCCTCTATCCTACATGTCAAAAAGCCATAAAACTCATAACTGAAAAAAAAAACAACTAAAACTTATATTGCAAAAACCTTATAGATTCAAATGATTCACATATAAGCAAGTAAAGTATTAGTTCAAAAGCCCCTTTTCATGCTTCCCCGGTTTCATTCATTAAACAAATGTTTTTATGATTATCCTATGAACTTTTCCACACATTTCACAACCATAACTACAAAGGCCATCTTTTCTACCTGACACGAAACACAACCCCACATTTCACAGTCCTCCCTCTACTTGTAAAAAATTTTCATTTATTTTATTTATTCATGTCTGGGTTTCAAGTCTGGCCAAAACTTCAGAAACTCTTCCCTTTTTGTCTTCTTTCTTCAATTTCTTTTTTTTTTGATACTTTGGATGTTTTTCCAAAACGGCTGAATTCTCCTGTAGCTAGTTCAGGATCTACAGGCACTGTAGCAACCTGCATACCTTGAATCACAGAATGGATTAATCGGATGAAGCATGGAATCAGGCATGGTAAAAACAAAAACCCCGTTAGTGAGCACAGTATTATAAACCCTAATTTCTTCCACCAAGTTCCCCCTCCGAACACCTGGTCCCACCAAGAAGCTTGAAGGATGGAATTCCATTTCTGGACTGGTACATGTGCCACTTTCTTAATTTCTGCAGCAAGATTTTTTATAGTTTCCCCATAATCATCAATTTCTACACAACATTCAGACTCATTAAATTTTCCACAAACCCCTCCTTCTTCAGTTAACAATAAACAAAAAATATTTGTCATATTGAAAGCAATGCTGATTGTCATTATCTTTAAAAAAGATTGATTAGCACAGCTTCACCATTAAAAGAAGTTTTCTTGTTGTATTTTAGATTTTTTTTTTCTTCAATCTAATATATTTTGTTGCCCATAGTGCACATCTTCAATTGGCTGCGATTATAACATGCTGCACTGACATGGGAATGTGCCATAAATACTGATTCTATTTCCTCTCTGATCTATACTGAATGATTACATTTGTCACAGGTTGTAAGGACAACAGGCTCTAACCCAGCAGCTCGTTTGTGTAGTACGTGGAGCTCGGGAGTGAGGCTATCATGACCCATTACTTTGGGTATAATGACCAACACAGTGAAAATAATCCTCAGGAGTTTCAACTCTCTACCTTTCTCAAGGCCCCTTGGGTTGCATTCCAAGGGCCGAGATATCAGTCTTCTCGGTAGCAGAATTTACATCTTAGGATTTAATCACTGATGCTTTTGGTCTCACTGTTACTTTTAGCCTCATGAAGTTTATATGAGCCATTTTAATCCTTTTATATGTTCAGGATGGCACTCTTTATTTACAGTTGTTGCATCTTAAATTTATTTCTTTTCCTCTAGTCTAGTTAACTACTAAACTCTGGAGATGTGCCGAGTACAATAAGATTGGTCTCTACACCTCCTAATTAATACTTTTATTTGTGAGTGTCTTAAATGCACTTACAAAACTGATTCATGTGCACCCCCCTCCTTCTTATTTACTTATATAGTGTCATTGGTTCTAGTAATGCTTGGCTCCATGCAACTCTTTTGCTTTAATTTGGTACCTGTCTGGTATCTAATTGTCTTTGTTGTGCCCTATCCTTTCTAATTTTGCTCCTGGTACTTTTTGTAAATCAATCTCGGTTCGTGTTCTGTGTACCCAGGTTTCCCACCAATCTTTGTATCCCTTGTTTACTGCAGCCCACAATACTTTATCAGTTTCTTCTTCAATCTTTTTAACAATTCCAACAAAGGGCACTAGGGATCTTTCTCCTTACCAGGTTTTTATACTACAATTCTTGACACTCAATGCACCTAAAACAACCGCATGGATAACACTTACAGTTTGGAGTAGGACATTCCACTTCCTGTGGGAAATGTTGGATTTGCAACCTAAGGTATGAGCATTTTCGCGACATGCATCAGGTTTTTTTTTTTTTCAGTCTAACTTTCAGTTCTCCAGGGGCAGAAGTGACTTTCCACTGAGATTCAGCAGGTGTCTCTGTCGGTGGGTCTACTGTGCAGGGATGCGTGCGTCCAGCTCCTTTCTGCAGTCCAAATGTGGTCAGCAGTGTTGGTGGTCAGCAGTGTTGGTGGTCAGCAGTGTTGTTGCTCAGCAGGGTTAAGTATGGACCTTCCCACCTAGGAGACAAACTTTCTTCTTCCCAGCTTTTGATTAACATCCAGTCACACAGTTTTATTTGGTGTATATTAAAACTTAAGAGGGACAGACTGAGCAATTATCCCTTTTTTTTTCCTTTAGTTCTGTCACATATTATCCGAACTTTTGAATATGTTTCTGGATAGTCATATCTTCTGTGACTATTGATGTTTGGGATACTTCCTGGGAATAGGGCATTCCATAAAGCATTTCATATGCTGAGAGCCCTCCATCTGCATTAGGGAGCATCCTTATATTAAGCAATGCTAAAGGTAAACATTTTACCCATGACATTTGGGTTTCAAGCATCAATTTGGTTAATTGTTGTTTTATAGTTTGGTTCATTCTCTCCACCCTCCCAGAGCTCTGAGGGTGCCAAGGGGTATGATATTCCCAGGAAATACCCATGGCTTATGTTACCCCTTTTACAATACTGGAAGTAATGTGGGAGCCTCGACCGGAATCAATTGCTCTGATAACCCCGAATCAGGGAATAATTTATTCTAACAAAGTTTTTAACTACAAACTTGGCCATGGCTCTTGCAGCTGGGTAAGCCTCCACCCAATTAATTAATTGATCTACTAATACTAACAAGTATTTCCATCTGCCGATCTTTGGCAATTCAGTATAATCCACCTGAACTCTCTCTCAAACGATCGGTATCTTTCTACCGCCTGTTGGGGCTTGCCTCATTATCTTTTTGTTAACCTTTTTGACAAGTCAAACACCTTTGTGTTAGCTGTTTTGCTATTAAAAAAAAAAAAAAAACAAAACAAAAAACCACAAAGAAAAAACCCAAACTAAAAAACAAACAAACAAACAAAAAACCAAACCCAGTACACCCATAATATTTTAAGAAATGATCCCACAAGGCACTTGTTCCTCATTGATGTAATTGGCTTAGAATCTTTTGAGCATAAGCTTTAGGTAAAATTTATCTTCCATCTGGGAGTACCCATTTTCCCTGATCCCTTTTTTTTTTTTTTTTTTTGCTTTTGCTTCTAGCCTTCTTACAGCTTCCTCCTCCTGAGTGCTGTAACTTTTTGGCAACTCTTTTTGACTTGAGTTGTTATAGTATTCAACTGAATGGTTTCATCTAATTTAAGAGCTGCTTCCTTTGCAGCCTAATCAGCTATATTATTTCCTTTTCCTAAATAGCTTGACCTCTATTGATGACCTTTTATATGTACTACAGCTATCCTCTTAGGTCCTTTCAGTGCTTTAAGCACTCTAAGTATTAATTCTTGATGGATTAACCCCTTCCCTTGGGTATTGATCAGACCTCTTTCCTTCTAAATTTTTCTAAAAGTGTGTACAATCCCAAAAGCATACTTTGACTCTGTATAAATAGTCCCCACTTTTTCTTTTAAAAGTTCTAAACCACGTACAAAGCGAATAATTCACACGCTTGAGCTGACTAGCTGGAACTTATTTTTCCTTTTTCTATTACAGACATGTTTTCCCATTTTAAACACTTGAAAGACGGACCCCTGCGACTCAGCAGGGGGGAGCAGTAGCCCTGCTCCTGGCGTGGGGCAGTCCCCATCCGCCGGGCCGGCGAGGAGATCTCCAAATGGGAGATGGGAGAGGAGGAATTTCCCGTTTAGTCAGTGCAAACAAAGCCGAGCAGACCCCCTCCCCCCCGCCACCGCTTTCTGAACTTCCTTAACTGCTGCCACAAACTAAAACACCCACACACACAAACAAAAAATCCCTTAGCTTTTAGCCTTTGCCTTCTCTTCATTTCTACATACATAAACCTTTGTGCCTTTCAACAATTCCTGAAAACCCCTTTCTTGCCAGTCATCTAAACTTCTCAAGTTTCTTCCTGATATCTTCCCACGACTTTGCGACAAACTGAGTTTTTATTAATGCTTCCCCAACAGATGTATCAGGATCTAATCCTGAATACATTTGTATACTTTTCTTCAATCCCTCTCACTAGTCTTTAGGTGACTTACCCTTCCCTTGGTGTTCACTAAAAGCCTTGTTTTGTCCTCTGGAGACTGCTTCTTGGATTCCCTGAATAATCATGTTCCTGAGATCAGGATTTTTTGTTTTCTATCCTGTTCATTATTATTGTCCCAAATAAGGGCTACATTTGGCCATTTTACTTCTCCAGGGTCCCTGCTGATGGCATCTTTCCCAGATCTTTATACTAGCTTGCCTTATCATTTGCCCTTTTTTTCTGCAGTAAACAAAATGTTTAAGATTGACTGGATCCCTGTCCAGGTATAGGTGTTAGGTCCTAGAAACTGATCCAGTCTATCAGTCACCCCCAGGGGATCTTCAAGTAATTTCCCCATTTCCTTTTTAAAGGCTCTAACATCTCCAGTATTCAGGGGTGCTGATACATACCCAATAACTGGTCCCCCTTGGTTTCTTACTATTGGTATTTCTCTTAATGGATATAACTGTCCCTCCCCACCTCCATCATCGCTGTCCCCACACTTTTCTGCCCGTGCCGTTTCCCTGCCTCTTGCTCTGTGTGCTGGTGGTGAATCCGGTACCGGGAGCAGAGCCATAGGGGCTTGAGGTGCAAGGGGTGCTGGATTAGGCACCTCCGGTGGCAAAGCTGGTTGTGGTGGATAAGGAGGGGGGAGATTGTCTAGGGGGTCCCACAGTTTCTTTTCCTCTTTGATTTTAAAGTACACAGGGGAGAAGGCCAGGACCCATGCCATAAAGCAGCACAATCACTTTTTTCCTGGTTAATAGGGTCCTTCTCATTTAAATAGACATTTAAAGTCTTACAAATCTCCCCCTCAAATGACCCATACATTGGCTAATACAAATTATCGGGTCATATCATTTCTTTAGTCCATTCCACCATACAATATTGTATCATTTTCTCCTTACTCTTTCTCTTCCTAGTTTCCCATTCATCCCAAAATTTTAACATTAACCCCAGGGCGCTGTCCTGAGGTATACCTGGTAAAGTGCTCCCTCTTTTTCCGGTACCTTTAGTACCTCTACCTTTTTACTGGTTTACACCAGTTCCTGGGTCCTTGTTTAGACATTGACCCATCTTGTTCCCACGGGTGTTCTCAGACTCGTTCTGACTTCAATACTACTTGAAATCTCCTTACTCGCTTAGGATTTTATATAAAAAGGTCCCTTCAACTAGTGCCGCTTCCCGCCTCCGATTTACTAAAGAGTAATCCCCCCAATTATTTACCGCATCCCGCCCCCGACCTTTATTAAAAAAATCCCTTCACTCACTCCGTTTTCACTCGCTTTGTTCCTTCACCTGCCGCTCCCCTCGCGGGAAGACGGAACCGAGGTTAGAAGAACTCCGCACTTGCTTCGTGGCTAGGCCACGTCTCACACACAGCACACACACACATACACCCGTCCCTTATCCCACCTAACCAAGTGATACTTACAGCCTCCTTTCTCGCCTGGGTCTTCGTGCACGAGTTATTACAGGTGACTTTACTGCAGTCTTATCTGGGTGCTCAAAATTCTTTGCTCACAATTTAACCTTAAAAATCTCCTTTCTCCTAGGGAGGTTCCCCAGTCACTCAGGGCCACCAGAGGCAGAAATTGCCAGAGGTGGGGCGCCTCCCTGAGATCAGAGGTTCCCCTCAAGGGGTTGGAGACTGCCCGCATTCTCCACCAAATTGTTATAAATAAAGAGCTTGAATCGGCCAATATATCAAGCAGCAATCAATTTATTAATTAATACAGAATGGTAAAGTGTGAGCAAACAGCGCTGGGTACAGTGGGGGTTTCCCCTCCAACTGCACACCGACCGTTGATTTTCTGCTGGTATTTATTGAGGTTTTCCATAATCACTTCTCAGCGACCTTTTTTTCTAGTTTCCTCCTAATTTCTATTTTTGAAATATAATTTCTATACCTATTGTGATCAATTTCTATTGATGATGTTAAATTTTCTATACTTCAAAAGGTATGAAATCAGTGAGGTCAGAAATAACATCTTGTGATGCTGAGGTTCCCAGGACATAAATCAGTGGTGGTGGCATCCAGATTTCCTTTTTCTGAAGAAAAACACCAAAGATGAGAGATTCGGTCTTCCTCTTCAAGTCTATAAATCAGTCTTATTGGTGCCATCCAGCTTCCAGATGGTAGTTTACCTTTTGTTTTTTTTTTCGGGATCCTTAATTTTAGTTTTGAATAGCTCACTTCCTTCTATTTGGCTGATTACCTTTCTATATATATGTTAAGGCTATAGCTGTAGTTCAGACCTTCTATTAAAAACCTTATAGGCTCACATGATTCACTTATAAGCAAGTAAAATATTACTTCCAAAGCCCCTTTCCATGCTTTTTCCGTTTTGTTCATTAAACAGACGTTTTTATAATTACCCTATGGCCTTTTCCACACATTTCACAACCAGAACTACAAAGGCTATCTTTTTCTACCTGACACGAGACACAACCCCACATTTCACACCTCTAAACATCCACCCTAGCACCGGTAGTCGGGGTGCCAGGAGGAGTTTTGCTTCCGTACCAATCACCTCCAAAGCAGCTTGGATTCCCTCATAGGCGGCCAAGATTTCCTTTTCTGTTGGGGTGTAATTATCTTCAGACCCCCTGTAGCTCTGACTCCAGAATCCCAGTGGTCGGCCTCGGGTCTCACCAGGTACCTTTTGCCAAAGGCTCCAGGACAGACCCTGGCTCCCGGCCGCAGAGTAGAGTACGTTCTTTACGTCTGGTCCCATCCTGACTGGGCCGAGGGCTACTGCATGAGCGATCTCCTGTTTGATCTGGGTGAAAGCTTGATGCTGCTCAGGGCCCCAATAGAAGTCATTTTTCTTACGGGTAACGAGATAAAGGGGGCTCACAATCTGACTGTACTGCGGAATATGCATCCTCCAGAAACCTATGGCACCCAAGAAAGCTTGTGTTTCTTTTTTATTTGTTGGGGGGGACATAGCTGTGATTTTATTAATGACATCTGTAGGAATCTGACGCCGTCCATCCTGCCATTTCACTCCTAGAAACTGGATCTCCCGAGCAGGTCCCTTAACTTTACTTTTCTTAACTGCAAAGCCGGCTTCCAGGAGAATTTGGATGATTTTCTCCCCTTTCTCGAACACTTCTGCTGCTGTGTCTCCCCACACAATGATATCATCAATATATTGTAGATGTTCGGGAGCCTTATCCTTTTCTAATGTGGCTTGAATCAGTCCGTGGCAGATAGTAGGACTGTGCTTCCACCCCTGGGGCAGTTGGTTCCAGGTGTACTGCACTCCCCTCCACGTGAAGGCAAACTGAGGTCTGCATTCTGCTGCCAAAGGAATGGAGAAAAATGCATTTGCAATGTCAATTGTGGCATACCATTTTGCTGCTTTGGACTCCAGCTCATACTGGAGTTCCAGCATGTCTGGCACCGCAGCGCTCAGTGGTGGTGTCACCTCATTCAATGCACGGTAGTCCACAGTTAATCTCCATTCTCCTTCAGATTTACGCACAGGCCAGATGGGACTGTTAAAGGGTGAGTGGGTTTTACTAACCACCCCTTGGCTCTCCAACTCTCGAATCATCTTATGGATGGGAGTCACAGCATCTCGAGTTGTTCTATACTGTCGGCGATGCACTATAGAAGTGGCAATTGGTACACGTTGCTCTTGTACTTTCAAGAGTCCTACTGCAGATGGATTCTCAGACAGTCCAGGCAAGGTGTTCAATGGCCGGATGCCCTCTGTCACTACAGCCGCTATCCCGAACGCCCACCTGAGTCCTTTTGAATCTTTGAAATACCCACTTCGGAGGTAATCTATGCCCAAAATGAATGGGGTCTTTGGGCCAGTCACAATGGGGTGTTTCTTCCACTCATTTCCAGTCAGGCTCACATCTGCTTCCACCAAAGTAAAATATTGTGATCCCCCGTCACGCCAGCAATAGAGACGGATTCTGCCCCTACATGTCTTGATGGCATTAATGTGCACTGCACACCAGTATCGACCAAGGCCTCATAGTCTTGTGGTTCAGATGTGCCAGGCCAACGAATCCACACAGTCCAAAAAACGCGGTTCTCCCTAGCCTCTGCCTGGCCAGAGGCAGGGCCCCTCTAAGCCCGGTTATCTTTCTTTTCTTGAGCATATGTCTTAGAGGTGCCTTCAAGGGGGTCATCATCACACCTGGCAGTTTGGCTACGGGCAACTGGAGCCGCTTCCCTTTTGGTGGAACTCCCTCTCTCAGTCTTGCCTTCCTTTAATTCACGCACCCGTCTTGCCAGGGCAGCTGTAGGTTTCCCATCCCATCTGTTCATATTTTCTCCGCAATCCTGCAGGAAGAACCACAGCTCGGCACGTGGAGTGTACCCTCTCTCCCTACCCGGGGAGCATCTACGTTGGGTACCAGAACCTCTGATCTGTACTGCTGAGATTTGGAGAAGGTCCTCTCTAATCTCCTCCCTAAGTTTCTTATGGTTCTCATCTATCTTATCCTCCAATTTCTGTAGGCGTGTCTCCACAGCTGCGATTCTGGCATGTGTTGGGCCATGCACAGCATCTGCATACGCTCGGAGCTTCTTTGCCATGTCCAGCACAGTCTCCTCCATGTCCTCTCTCTTCATTACTGCTAAAGCAGTGGCATATTCAGATGGCCCAAGTCGTGTAAGTTTCCTCCACATCACAGATGTACATGGTATCAAGTCTGGGTTTCTAGTGTTTAGGTCATCTGCGAAGACCATCTCTGCCACTGCCATCTCTCTCAAACGTTGAATCCCCTGTTCTATAGTCTTCCATGGGGTTTGCTGCATATAAAGGTCGTCTGCACACAAATATCTTTCTGCCACACTTCCTAGGACCCGTACCCAGAGACTGCACGGACTGGCCCCTCTCATCATCTCTTGGTCGATGACTGGATCATGTGACAGGGATCCCAGATGTCTCGCTTCAGTGCCATCCAGAATTGTAGCCTCGCCTGCAGCATCCCAAAGACGGACTAACCAACTAATTATAGATTCATCAGGTTGTCGCCGATAGTCCTTTCTTAGGCCCCGAAGGTCCTTCAGGGAAAAGGCATCAATATTGGCCTCTGATCCTGTGCTAGAAGCTTTGGCTTCTGATGTTGGTGAAGGTCCTTCCCTTGGGTCATCATCGTCCACTGGCCGATCAGTTTTGTGGGTGTGTTTCTTTGCTGGAGCAACTGCCAGGGGCTTAGGCTTACTGTCTGGTTTAGCTGCTGATTCAGGCTCAGGTTCCAGTGTAGCTGCTGGCTTCATAACTTGGGTGTTGGCTGCAGCCTGAGTGACTGGGGTGGCTGTTGAGTTGTATTCCCCCCTCTGCCTCTGTCTGCTGCCCTACAGTACCTAGCAACGTGCGATAAGCATATGCCAGAGCCCAGCTTATGGCAACAATCCTTTCCCCCTTAGAGCCATCCTGGTATCTCTCTTTCAGGTATTTCCCCAGCTCCACTGGATTCTGAATTTAATTCCATGGAAAATCCCACACTACAGGGTCAGAGAATTCCCTGAGGAGTTGGCCCATATTCTCCCATTCTCCACACCACTCAGGATTTCCTCTGCCTGGGTCAGGAGTTTCATCAGCCCCTCTAGAAATCTCAGCCCATATTCTAGAGAAGCTGCGGACTGTATAGAGGAGGCTTACCAAATTAAATACCAGAAAGATGGTTTCTTTAACAGTCGGGGGAGACTGAACATCTCCTAACCACTCAAAAGAAAACGAAGAAAGCAGAGGCCGAACAAACCCTGCCCCGCTTCCCCCCCAGAAAACTGAGTACACAACCACAAGATTGGACCATAGATTATGGGAGTAGATTCGAGCATCTTAACAACCTTCCTATAAAACATCACCACCAAGCCCAGTCCAATAAATATTCTGGTTAGTACCCCATGGCTACACAAACTGCGTATTAGGAACAGTGCCAGAGCTATTTCTGGGTGAGGAAGTAGCCCTAGGCACCACAAAGGTATTAAGATTTCAAGAAACCCCAGGGACCAGAAGTATTGGCAGACTTTCATCCCGTATAACATCATAAGTCCAGAGAAACCCATCTTAGCACACCCACGAAACAATTAGCACCACCAGTACTATTATTTAGGTTTTTCCACTTTTCTCTGGCCTTCGTTTCCCGGCCAATGCACCAAGAAATGTCCCGGTTTGGAACAGATTAGGGGGAGAACCCCTAAAACAAACCTCCACCACCCCCTCCCCCACTCCCAGACCTGGGTTCGGGAGGGAAGAAAAACTTCTTGGAGGGAAAGTGGAAAAACCTATTTTATTAACAACACTCCTCACACAAAAGGAAAAAAAAGAAGGAAATTGGTACTGTGCGAGGAGAGGCGCTGATCTTCTCTGTCGAGCTCCAGGAATTCCCGAACTTTCCTCAGGTCAGGTCAGGTCAGTCCAGAGCCGGTCCTAATCTTCGGGAAGGGGAAAGAAAAAAGGAAGGAAGAAAACAAGCAGAGAGTAGTGAGAAAATAGCAAGCAGCAATGCCAAGCCTAGCAGAGAGCAAGCCGAGCCAAAAGTGAAAGTAAAGAAGCCCGTAACCGTTTCCCCCCACCCCCAGCAAGGGCCCGCCTATCAGCCGCAGTCATCGCCGGAGGGGAAGAGAAAACAACTGCCAAGACACAATATAGCCCCACGATGTAGGATATAGAGTAGGAGTCGCCTGCCAACCCAGGACACCAACGCAGCCTCCTTCAATCGTGGTAGTGTGTTCTCCCCCGTTTTCTTCTGGCCAGCAGAAACGACAGGGCGACGTCGTCGTCGGGGTCACCATTTGTTGGAAGAAAGCCGCAGGAGACAAGTCTCAAGCTTATCTTGATCAACTAGCCTCGTTTATTGTGTTCCATGTTATCACATTTATACAGGCATTAATCAACTCATACATATTGCAAAAGTATAGCTCATGATTGGTTATGTCTTTTATAATGCACGTATTTTCTGCAGTTAGCCTTGCAGTTGCAACTTTCTCAGCTTTGTGTACTTTTCCCACATACAATGCATTCTCGATATATACAATGTATTCTCGACATCCCCTGTTGCTATGAAAGATCTGTGCTCAAGGGCAGTGTCTGCTTGCTGTGAATCACGTAGCTACTTTACCCATCTTGATATTATCATGGCCTTTGCTATGCAGCCATTCATTTGCTAAATTCTCCACATATACTGACTAAGAAAACCTAGGAAACCAAGCTTGGTCTTGTAAATGGATAAGCAAAAAGAGAGCAAAAATTTTTCTTAAGAGCTATATAGGAATAATATAACTTAATCCATTTCAAATTATTTCATTCATACCAAACCTTGCAAAGAAGGCAAGAAAACAGTCATGCCTAGGCATAAAGTATTTATGCTGAGAAATGCAATCTTTCACTTGCACATCAGTGTAAGTTAATAGCAATCTTTCAAAAGCTTCCTCAGTATTTTTAGTTTTCAAATCCAAATTAAAGTAACATCCATCAGAATTCACATACGCAGCACAAGCACAGCAACAACAAATGAAAAACTGCCTCTCTGAAGAAGACAGTTTAATTCTTAGTATGCAAGATAACAAAACCAAAAAGCAATAACTGAAAATAGGCATTATTTTCTCTTTTCATCAAAAGCTGATTATAACCCTTCGAAGAAACCAGCATGATCTCCACAGGCTTCACTGTCCTATCTAAGAAAGATAAAGTTGCATTTCTTTCTTGGCTCAGCAGGTGTCTGCAGCACACAGCACCTGCCCAAGATGCACAGCAAACACACAGTGCTGCTGCAGCACCACCTTCCCAACCCATTTTTTTGCTACAGATGATCTCATGCCATGCAATTTGTAACAAGAAACGAAGGAAATCTAGGATGAGGTGGCTTCAGAGAATGCTCGCTGATTTACAAGGTGAATTTCCCGTGGCAGTTCCTAGGAAGGTTGGTGAACTATGAAGCATTTTCCTTTCAGTAATGGAATGGAATAACATGCTGACAGAACTGACTGAAAATACTTCATTTCTCCCTCTTACATAAGAATATTTAATGTGACTTCTGAATGACCCAACTGAGAGAGGCATTCTTTCCCTAGATGAAAGACATGACAGGGAGAAGAAAAAATACGTTTTTAGAACCAACACTCCCTAAACTATATTAACTTGTTGCCACCAGCCTTTGAAATTCTTCTTCAACAGAGGACCAACATCATGGAAGAAGGTAAGAAATTCCAGGACCAGCATTAAATCTCAGTAAACAAAGGAGGATGCCAAATTTCAGATTCCTAAGGTTCATGAAGTTGAATTCTCCAGCTCATGGCAACCACAGTGGTATCAGAGAGAACATGACAACAGCTGACATGGGCCAAGAGTCCAGAGGAGATGACTCTGACAGCTGCTGAGTGATGCACAACACACACCTCTGAACAGAATGACCCTGACAGCATTCCTGACTGTACAATCATGCAGCAGAAAGACAACCAGGAACCAAAGAAAATTCCCAAACAACCCCACAGAGAAGCCCCTGCCAGCTCTGTACTGCTTTCATTGAGAGATGTCAGACTGCAGCTTTCTTTAATGACATGCTCTTCACAGCAGTGCTCCATACATGAAATTTCATGGAAATGTCTGCATGGACAATTTGAATGTGCTGTAATGACAGAAGAAATTTCCAGCTATAGTAGAAAATTAGACATTTGATGGAACTGAGCAACAGCAAGTGTTTCTGTTATATTTAATATTTACAAGTATTTTTATAATAGACCAGTATCACTCTATCCTGCATTTAAGCAAACAAATATTTAGCATAACCTCCTCAACTCTGCAGCATATCACTAATGACAAGGTTTCTTTTAAAATTAATCTGTATTATTATCACTCTGATAATAACACATTACTGTCATTAACTGCAACTCATGGAAATAAAAATACACTGCTTAACATGAACATTGCTCTATGATGGTTTAAAGAACACAACTCTGAAGAACTTCACAGCCTCCAAGTTCATTTTGGGATAACATCAGTAGATCCTTTTTTCCAGTTTGCAGGTATACAACTTCCCTGGATCTGGTTTAGCAGCCACATATTTCCCTAAATGACACAGCTCTGCATACAGACAGGAAATTATCTCTCTAATTGGACTGCCAAGGACTCGTGGGCTTGCAGTGACTACAGGCTTTCTGTGGCTGGACAAAGCCTTTTGGAGACTACCAAAAAGCCAGAAACAGAGTGGTAGACTCACCCTAACCCAGTAGCTTAGCAACTCAAGTTAGTCCATCATCAACAGCAGCTCCTCAGCTTCTGGGTCAGACCTGACCCCAAGCCAGACATCTGGAAGCACCATGGGCAGGAAACAACTTATTTATCAATATTCCCTGGATTACTCTATGATACAAATACTACAAACATTTCTGGGGCTGTGCAAAGTTCAGATGCTGACTGTGGTATTCTGCTCCAAGACAAGCATACAAGGAACAGACTTGGCACAAGAAACCTTATTTGGTTTCTGTTTTCTAGAAACCACCATTTCCCCTGGCCTTGGTCAGAACTTCTTTTATATTCCCTAAACACCACAGGCAGGAGACATTGGCTCTACAGTTGGCCTGTTCAGGGAGATATGATGGATTTTCCAGATAACACATTCAAGCAGTCTCTGCTGAGTGCACTAGGATTTATGACAGTAATAAATATAAACTGAATCAAAAAAGAAGATAAAATGGTTTAGGTTTATATACGATTGCAAATTCTGGTTTTTACGATCAGAGTTTTTCCAAGAATGCTCGGTCATTCTCCAGCAGCAACAGTCTTTTGAACTGTCAGTCTGAATTGTCCATGGTTCATCTTGAAATTAAAGAAAATCCCTGGCAGCAAAAGTGAAGACTCAGCCAAAACCTATCCATTTCATTCTGCTGCCAACTTGCTCTCAATCTTTCCATTACTTTCTGGAAGCTCCTTTAGCAACTTTTCTTTCTTTTCCTGTGTTAGGGGACAGAGGAATGGCTCTTCATACGTTTGGAGCATCTTCAGGGAAAATTTTAATAGAACTACTCATGTTTTATTACTACCACAATCTCACATTACATAACAGTACCTAAAACAGCCTCTCCTTTGGAATAAATTTGATGTCACCACTGATGTGCCCATTGTACTTTATGACTATCTGAACAGGACTGAATGTTAGATGATCTTGTTTCATTGTTCTAATACTGAGAAGAAAGAAAAGTCAGTTAAAAAGCTTATTGCTGGAAAATGAATTTCTTATGATGCTAAGTGAATAGAGAGACAGATTGCAGCTTGCTCATGAAGGAGGTTACTGGGGAACTGGCTTCTCTAATTCACACTCTCAAATAAACCCATTCCGACAAATGCTCTAAAACACATTTGAAATGGGAGACTGGTGTCTTATCCCACTGTTCATATTCACGTGAAAACCTTTTGGTGTTAAAAGAAATCAAAAATACATTGGGAGAAAGGAAATTTCCCTAGACAAAGACTCCACACAGTACTTCAAGAAACACTTCAAGTGCAGCCATAGGTCTGTGAAAACTGGATTTACACAGTCTCTTATCACTGGAATTCCTTTACTGACAGCACAAAGTACCCAGTAACTGCAGGCTCATCTTGCATTGGCATGCTACTTCCCTCCCACTGACAGAAAAGGTGTTTTGCTGCCATTTCAGGAGTCCTGTTGGCCCTTACCTACAGCACCTTGTTTTTTATGGGAGCTACAAAGCAGACTGGAAGATGGAGGGAATCAAGTGCCCTCTACCAACAAGTAGAATAAAACCAAGCTTAACTCTGCCAGTTTTTTTCCTTGATAATTACACCAGGGTATAGAATTGCTGTTCCAAAAAACATGATCAAACTTCAAGGAATCACACCAAAAATCTGAGGGATTCTAAAATTAAAAGTGAAACAAATGTTTCCAGTTCACTACACAGACACTCATTTCTAATACAGTAAAAATACAGGGCTGACATGGATATTGTAAGAAACCATGGACTGCAGCACAAACTTCAGCCAGCCTGAACTCTAATACAGGTAGAATCACCATTTCTTCAGGACAATAAAGCTTGGAACTTGTATACACAATAAAATCCTCCTCTGTGCAATTTACTGGCAGAAATCATCCACAAAGTTGATAAAATGAAAATTTTGAACACTTTCACTTTATATATGCAGCACAAAACCTTCCTGCTGCACTACAGAGACACAAATCTTTTAAGAGAGTCACCTGTACCATGCAAGGTTGCAGTAAAATAGGACACACTCTTTTTCTAGCTCCGTATTTATCCAGAGGGCAGAACATACAAGGAAGGAGAGAAAAGAATAATTACCTAATTGCAAGGCATTGCTAGCACAAAAGCGGGTTAAGGTGGCAAAAACCCCAAATGCCAGAAACTGGCTGAACAACAGCAACTAGAGACAATTGCCTGAACAATTCCATATGGCTGGAATTCAGATTTGTGACAGCTCAGAGCCAAAGGAGGCACAACGTTTGACTTATTTCTTGCTATGATCAGAACTGCAAAAACAAAACCAGAGACACAGATTCAGTAATGCAGATACTGAGCAACTGCACTGATAATGGATCAGAGTTCCTGGCTGCACTTATCAAATGGGACATCATTTCAGAAGTGATCACCTGTACAACACAGTCTGGCTGCCAGGCTCATAAGAGAAGATGTGAGCTTTGGGCTAGAAAACAAAAATCCATTACCATGATTACCTTTACACTACAAGTGATTAGAGTTTGTTCCTATCTGAAATCCAAATATCTTGCACATAAGGAACTTGCACTTTCACTTTAAGATCCACAATTACCCGGAAAATCATTTACTGAATCTCTACTAAAAATGTTTCTCACAGCTGAAAGTTAATTACAAATAAAGGCTCCAATTTAGCTCAAAATTTCTAGCCTTTCCAAAGTACACTTCCATTTGTACACTGGATTTCCATCTTAGATCAATACAGAGGGTGAAAAACAAGTACATAATGCATTCCCTTGAATTTTATCCACAAAAATTAGGAAAACCAACAACACCAAAATACAGCAAACCAAGACTCCAACCTTGTCACTGTTGCAGATGTGCTCTCTAGTAGAGCACATTTCCACCATTTCTGGACTATTTCTTCTCTCCCCTTGACACTTCCTGGTTTTTTCAAAATCCTTTCACACTGAATTGACCATTTAAGTGGGATGTCACCAGTATTAGCACCAAATGCCCCTCTGCTACAACTAAATTCTACCTTTCCTATGAGTTTATCATCACTCAGGTTTTGTCTGCCAAAGAGTCAAACCAAATATTCACAATGGATTTTGAATCAGTGGTCAGGACCTTGTAACCCAAGACAGCCCCTGCTTTGAGCAAATTTACATTTGTTTGTATTAGCACAGCTCACTGAATGGCCCAGTTATTCTGCCTAAGGGCTTCATCTCTCCCATTTACCAAACCTGTCATTTTTCTCATCCCCAATACAAGTCATTGAAATGTTATCATTATTTCCAGTTCAACAATGAACATGCTCAAAGGTGCTCTGTGGGCCTGGACACAGCATCCTGTTTTCCCACACACACCACTTGGAGCTCTCTTAGCCAGCTCCTCACACAGTTAATATGGGATAAAGGACCAGAGTAATATTATTTTGGTAAATTAGGAAATCATATGGCATTTAAACTCTACGAAAACTTAGAGAATAGCTTTTTAACCTTAAACTAGCAGAATTTTCATCACATGCCCACAGTGATACTTAAAGTGCCTTCTTTGCAACATCAAGTACTGCTCTTGTCGATATTACACTTCAGCTTACAAAAGGCAGAGCAATGAAGAGCTTCTAAACAAAACACCAATGGATGACCAGCATCTTTTAAAAAGCTGCACAAAGTGCACAAAAAGCAAATAAACCACGCTTTGAACTCAGATCTCTCACATCTTAAACTACGAGCCACCCACACTATTTGACAGGATTTAAAATTAGCTGGAAAATGACAAATGCCATCAGTTGCAACACATCCTAGCCCAGAATGCCCTCATGACACAAGTCAAGCTTGCCTAGACCCAAAGCCATCTTTTGAAAGCATTTCATTAATGCTGAAAGAACACTTCTTTCCACCTACAAGAACCCTAAAATAATCATTTCCACGAGAAATGTCATTACTACCAGAACATATCACACAAATCTGCCACATCATTTATAAACTGCACTGCACCATGAAAGCAACTGATTTCTACAACACTCTTTTTGATAGATACAATGCTATGGCAGTAAAAATAACATGGATCAAACAATGAGGAAAGGAAGATATTCTAACCCGGAGATGGCTTACTGGAATTGTCCAACATTTCCCCATCATCCAGAAAGAAACAAGAGATTCTCTGAAGGTCCAACTGCATTTAGAAAGAAACAAGAGCTTCTTTGAAGGTCCGACTTCATCTAGAAAGAAACAAGAGCTTCTCTGAAGGTCTGACTGCAAGTGAAGAGTTTTACACGCTGCCCGGCTCACAGGCTACGAGTCACTCACCCACCACCCCCGGCCTGCTTGCACAAGGGCTTCCCTGGCACAGCTGATCCTGCCAGGAGCACTTGGTGCCTCCAGAGCCTCCTCAGGCCTCCCCCTGCACTCAGCCACGAGGCTGCTCTGCCCAGGCCAGTGCCCAGCACTGCACACTCACCCCAAACCCTCCAGGAACCCACTGGCACCACAGCAACCGCCCGGCACCCCAAACACTCCACGCACAGCAACCCATGGTGAGCACAGCAACAGCCTGGCACCCCAAACATGCCCACCACCGCTGCCTCCTGGGAAACAGATGCACAAACCAGCAAATGGACTGACTTTTCAGCAGTACCACAGACAGGCTACCACTGCTATCAAAGACAAAGATTGAACCAAAATCCCATCAATTTCAATCCGCTGCCAACTTGTTCTCAATCTCTGCTTTAGTCCTCTTCCAACTTTTTTTTTCTTTTTCAGTATTAAGGGAAAAGAGGATGCCTTCTCATTTATTAGGAGAATTTGCAGAGCTAATTTCAATAGAACTACTCATGATTATCATTGCCTCAATTTTCCAGCACTATAAAATGGCATCTCCAATCAAATAAATTTGCTATCACCATTGATCTGCCCACTGCACTTCACAACAACCAGATGAAGACCATCTACTAGGTCTACTTGTTTTATCATTCCAATAGTGAGAAGAAAGAAGTCAGTGAACAAGCAAACTGCTCAAAAATTCATGTTCTATCTCAATAGAAAAGGCATATTTCAGCTTACTTTGAAGGGTACTTACTGGTTATCCTAATTCATACTCACAAAGAAACGCTGAATGCTCCAGAATAACACACATTTTAAATAAGACTCTAATGGCTGATTCCAGTATTTAAATGGTTATGAAAACCTT